>JAJHUR010126301.1:0-44663 GCA_027495735.1 Lutjanus campechanus | reverse complement strand
GAGATTGTCTTTACCCATATTTCATACTGATGTCATGCCTCAGATGTGTTGAGGTGCTATTGTTCCTCAATATAATGCATAAATGAGTTAGAGGATCTGCTCACAGCTGAAAAAAAAAACTAAATCAAATTGTAAGTAATGTAGATCTGTTAGGGAACCTTTCTCCTGACCTATATTTGTCTCTTCTGGTGGCACTTGTGTATATGACCTTGAAAGCTACTGTTGAAATATCACAGCTGTATATGGGTCATTTATTGAGCACGAGAATGACGTGATGATGATGTAGCAACTGCAGTTACAACACATGACAGTTTCCAGTATTTGCCCTGTCATGAGTCCTCAGTGAGGATACTGTAAAGAGACGATGGCGATTTTTTTTTGCATTATTTAATTAAATGTCTTTTTTTATATATTTGGTCAGCCAGCAGCTTAAACATGGCCCTCATTTCATGACTCTTTAATTCTTGAACTCCTAGAATTTGTTGTCTGTTCACCAGGTGGAGCTTCCTGCACTGTCGCCCACCATGCAGACAGGAACAATCGCTCGCTGGGAGAAGAAGGAGGGAGACAAAATTGGCGAGGGTGACCTCATAGCTGAGGTAAAGAACCATACACGTGTTCCCATATTATTATTGTTTGAAATTATCACTATACACATTTTTAAGTGTTTTTGTCTTTGTAGGTGGAGACTGACAAGGCCACTGTTGGTTTTGAGATGTTGGAGGAGTGCTATCTGGCAAAGATCCTGGTTCCTGAAGGGACCAGAGATGTCACCGTTGGAGCCGTAATCTGCATCACGGTTGACAGGTGATGTGTCTTTGCTTGACGATGTAAAATACAGGCTGCGAACAAAGATTACCTCACTCTAGGAAGGACTTTAAACTAGCGATGGGTGAATGAAGCCTTATGAAGCTTTGGGGCTTTCTTTCTATTTGTGTCTAAAACATTTGAAACTTTGGGGCCTCAGATCCAGTGAACACAGTGACATCAAACTAATAGCTGCCCTTCAAAATTAACTGTTAGTATTTTTAATCTCATACGTTATGTGTGCAATAAGAGTCCAAGTAGCCTGTGTGGTATTAAATCTCTATGCTTTTCTTAAGAAGTGCTGCCTTAACTATAGATGCTATTGTGCAAGATGCTACAGTAAAATAATTATGCATTGTCCAAAAACATTAATTTACACAAAACATTAATGTATCTTTGTGGCCTTAGTGCCACTGTGGGCTGCAACTACATTTATTTTCATTGACAATTAATCTGTCGGTCATTTTTACGATTCATTGATCATTTGTTTGATCTATAAAATGGTTAAAAATGTTGATCCCTGTTTTCCAAAGCTGAAGAAGATGACTTAAAATGTCTTTTTTTGCTCACAACCCCAAGATATTCACTTTCCTGTCATAGAGGAGTGAAGAAACCAAAAAATATTCATATTTAAGAACCTGAAACCAGAAATCTTTTTTTTTCTTAAAACGTTGCTCATACCATTTAACCAATTATCAAAATATTTGGCGATTAATTTAATAATCGATTCATAACTGATTAAAGGTTGAAGCTTTTCTTCATGGTTATTATTTATGTGATATTTCAGCCATGAGTTTGATAGTAATTTCAGAAAAGCTAAATTTCTATTCATTAAAGTAAAGGTAATATGTAGCAATTGTGCATGCAAACGTGAGCACTGCACTTCATATAGTGAGTTGGAGCCATAGACTGTATATTAAATAGGTTGCAATCCTATTTAATACTATTTATATGCTAATACCACCTTTCTCAATTATACTCCTCTTGTCTTATCCCACTAATGTGCCAACCGAAAAGTTAAGCCTTAAAAACTGTCAAACTGAATGAAGCATTTATAGAGCACCGGTGACGTTTGGCGCTTCGGACGTCATCCGTCAGATAAGATAAGACGACTTTATTAATCCAGAAGGAAATTCTTGTGCTGGATTGCTCCAGAAATTACAGCAACTCAAGAATGACAACAATACAGTATTAAATAGAAAGTGAAAATATATTTTTAAAAAGTATATAAGGAGTAAATGGAAAGAAATGGTGCCTAATTTAAAAAAAAGAAAAAGAAATGGAAGTAAAATAAGTTAAGTACCAAACTAACTAACTTAGAAAAAGTAGTATTGGCAGTTAGATTAATAATTAATGTTGGCCATGCTATTGAAAAGTAATAAAAAGTTATACTGCACCGGATAAAGTGTGATAAAGATAAGTACAAATATTGCACATGATGTTGAAAAAGTAAAAGTGCACACTGTACATTGTCACTTCTTTAGATGCTGGAACAATGTTTACACTTTGTTACTTTTAGACTGATGAGAACAAGCTAGATAGTAGATCACACTCAAGTTGCTTTCATTAATGTATCTTAAACATAACAGCTGGTATTTCTGCACTGCATGTCATTTCCATTGGCAGCTGGAAACTGAATTCTGACACTTGTTATTGAGCCTTTGTTTCAGGGCCAAAGTAGTTCTCAACGTGTCAGACATGTCTTGTCCTGTAGTCTAGGTGTGGTTGTGCTTTGTGTGAATATATGTTTAATATCTGCATGTGTATTTTCCCCTGTAGCCCTGACCTCATCCCAGCCTTTAAGGACGTGACATTAGACTCAATCAAAGCAGCCGGTGCTGGTCCCACACCAGTTGCCTCTGCTCCTCCTCCCCCTCCACCTGCTGCTGCTGCTCCTCCTGCAGCCCCGGGCAGCTCTTACCCCACACACATGAAGGTAGGCGTGTTCTTGTGTAAACAAAGCACAGTCAGGTGTGGCGTCGAGTAGGTCTCATTGGTCATTAGGTCACATTGTCCTGTAGCCACAGCTGTAGCTTCCTCAGGGTTGGCCAGTCTAATGGTCTGAATGTGACGAGATCAGTGTGTGTCAACAGAATGGACTTATTTGGTGATATTTGCTGTTTTTTCTCTCTCTGATAGTGCAACCAAAGTTTTGCCTTTGAATTTGTCAGTACTTACACATATGGCTTTAAATTTGATCAGTGAAACTAAAAATTTTCACCATTGAGATATTAAAATTGATGCCATCAGAAGAAATTACACATATGGCTTTAAATTTGATGAGTGAAACTAAAAAACTTGAGGCATTATTTGTGGCCTTTTATTAGAATATTAGAGTCTTTTGAGGTATTTTACTGAATTACAAGAGAATATTGAATAATTTCTTTTGGCCGTACAGTCTCCAGAGTTAATTGTTATTATTCTGTGGAATAATTTAAGTTGGACCTTCATGTCTTATCTTTTGTCTTTTTGTTTTGCGGAAGCAAATCAATTCAAAGAGCTGCTTTCTAATAGACTCTTTTTGACTGACGTCATAATTGCGTCACGTGTTAGCTGCAGTCAAAACAAAAGAAACACAGATCAGTTGGCCACAAAACCCAGCAAAAATGTCATCTTGCTGTGCTGGTGACAACCAGAATCAAAGAAGTAATGACTCAGAAATGAAGTTTTATCACATACCAGCTGCCATGTGTGTGATGCACAACAACATAAACCAAATTAATTCACAAAATGTCAAGAAAGGAGACACTATATTTTTCACTATTAAACAGAAAAAAATACAACGAATCTCCTTCTAAATTCAGGTTTCTCTCTTTTACCGAGCTAAGATGGGATTTAATTGCCTTGTTAACTTGAAAATACACGGCATTTAAATTCGACAGACAGAAACAAAATAAAATTTACCATCTTGGTCAGTCTTTCCACTGTTATAATAATTATCAACTCTGGTTTGGTCGAAATAAATCCATGAATCAGAGTTAGATGTGAAAATAGTCTGTTTTCCTCTCACTTGTCCTCCCAGCTCAGTGCACCGCCCTCCAGCTAACAGCACTGTCCTGAGCCGGAGCAGAGCCTGTCACTCTGCAGATCATTAAATTAGCAAAAAACAAGAGACTAAAATAGCCCCCCCAAAAAACAACCAGTCAGCGACAAACTCAGCCAGTCATTGATATATACCAATCCCCCAACCCTTTGGCAACTGTAGAAAGATCGTCCATCTAATGAGTGAGCGTGTACAGGTTGTCCAGCAGGTCACAGTCCTAGACAGTGAGTGACCGTATATTCAGAGGAACTGGCATTTTCTTCAGCCATTGTTGTTGTTGAAACAAGTAATATTGACAAAATCATATATCAGAATTTTTTTTACCGATATCGACTATGAATATGACTTTTTGATAAATAATCATCAGTGATGTGGATATAATGACTAAGGTGTGTAAAGGCAAATAACATAACAGCTAGAGCAATCTGGTAAGCTCAGACAGTTACATCCTTGTACTGTAATGCAGACTTTAAAATCAGCTAAGACAACACTTATACCATATCATGTGATAACCATATCCAAAATCTAAGATGATATCTAGTCTTGTATCATATTCCGCTCCATTTTTGTTCCTTAGAGTTTTTCATATTGATGCAGAACACAAGATTCAAGCAGATTCTCATTATATATAATGCTGTCAGGACGAAACGGTATTTGTATTGTATTTCTTGGGTAATGTGAGTTGTAGTAGTTTATATTGTGAGTCAGTGATCTGAACTGCAGAAAAAAAAAAAAACAAACTTGTAGCTCCCTATTTGCAAAAAGTTTAAATATTAACAATTATTTTGTTTGGGGATAATAGTGAACAATTAATTGGTTGTAAAGAATTTGATTGATCGAGTAAAATTTTATCCATCTAATATCAAATAAAGTAAATATGTTGCTGTGGAAATAAAATTTTGATTGACGAGGGAAAAAACTCATTTGGCATGGTTTGATATGAGCAAAATTTTTATGTTTTTTAAATAACAGTTAATCATTTAATGAATCGTTAATGTTACCAATGATCGATTAAGGAAAGTCCTTACAATTTGAAACTTTAGGTCTGTGGTTGTTTCCGTTTGGAACCCTTTTTTCTCGCCATTAATAGAATGAGCAGAAAAACAAAACATCATCAGTTGAAGTCATGGTGATTTTATCATTTAATCAAATAGACTATTATGAGAAGATAGGGTGAAACTTTCATTATGATGAGGCTGCTCTGACTCGTGTCCCCGGCCAGACTCGAACAGGAGATGTCACGGTTACATCATTCAGGCCCTAAGGTAGTTCTGAAAACTTCAATTATCCAGGAGCCTGAACAGTTTGTCACTAGGTTCCTGTCTCAAGTGGTCAGACTGGAAGCTACAGGGATTACGCCCCCGTTGTTGACTTCTGTCACTCATATTTATGTGTTACAGATCACACTTCCTGCCCTGTCTCCCACTATGACGATGGGAACAGTGCAGCGCTGGGAGAAGAAGGTCGGGGAGAAGCTGAGTGAAGGAGATCTGCTGGCTGAGATCGAGACTGACAAGGCAACCATCGGTAAAGTGACTCTGACACCTCAGTCCTGACACATTTTTTCTGTGCACCACAGGGTATTAGTATATTATTTAACTTGTGGTAGATTCTTATCCTGAATCACAGCATGAGAGGAGAAGCTCACCTTGCTTGACATGTCTCTTTCATGTGTTTGCGTTAAGGTTTTGAGGTGCAGGAGGAGGGGTATTTGGCTAAAATCATGGTGCCAGAGGGAACTCGGGATGTTCCCCTGGGAACGCCGCTCTGCATCATCGTAGAGAAAGAAAGTGACATTGTTGCCTTCAAAGATTATGTCGAGACTGGAGTGGCAGAGGTTTCTTCACCGCCTCCAGCTCCCGCTCCAGCTCCAGCACCGGTGAGACACATGAAACACTTTTACTTTCAAATGTAAATGCTCAGAAAAACTCTCTGAATTTGGCCTCCAATCAATTTTTAGATAGCCTCTACATGTATGATGTGACTTGTGTTTGTGTTTGTGTTACAGGCTGCAGCTCCGGTTGCTGCAGCGCCCAGTCCTGCCCCTGCAGCCGCTGCCCCGGCCGCATCCAGGAAGGGTCGTGTGTTTGCCAGCCCACTCGCCAAGAAACTGGCTGCTGAGAAAGGAATTGATCTGGCGCAGGTCAGCGGTAAGTAGCCAAGACGTAGTCACTGGAGGGGATGAGCCAGTACACCATTACCTGTATCTGTTCAACCAACTAAATTCTCTGTGTCTGTACTCAGAGTGGGTGGGGCTTAAGATGGAAGTTGGTGGTACTCACCAGACATTGTTCCTTTAAGCCTGAAATTGTGTGCATATCGTTTCTCATGATTAAGGAAAATCAACCCATATCAATTACAGGCTTACATGAACAACTTCTGGTTGAGATTTGAGATTTTTTTAAATTTTTTAAATGGGATATACATATTACTGAACATTTCCATGTAAATATGTTTGAGATTGTAGCCAAGGCTTATTTCTGTCTCTAGTCCCATTGGCAGGTTGGTGTTCACAGAAAAAAGTAACAATAAAAGAAACATTAATATAGACAGAGATTAGAAAAGAAAGAAAAGAAAAGAAAAAAAATCCAAGGCAATAAAATTGTTGATTACAGACCAGACTTCTTCCACAGTTTGTCAAATATTAAATTGCAAGGTGCTAAAGCGCTACAGGTGCCAATTAAGGTGCTAAGTGCTGACATTATTGCATACTGCCTGATTTCATATAGTCTTAAAGTGCTTAGTGCTTAGTGGATTGCACGCTTCCCTATTGCACATATTGGTGTTATTGCACGTTGCTTGATTTCATAAAGTGTCAAGTGCTGGTTAAATTGCACCATGCCCGTTACACAGTATAAGGTCACACGGGGTTGCTTGTCTGGTCTGTTATCAATAATGAACAGGTACAAGTGAAGTCATGTCAATCTATGAGAGTAGGTTTGATTGTCCAGTAGCCATGTTTTCAGATGCTTAGTAAATGATCTTAGAGTAGGCAGAGCACGTATGTCATTTGGTATTGTACTCCAAGTTTGGGTAGCATGATATGAGAACACTGCCTGTTCAAAAGCACTTTTCCTAAATGGAACTAAGCAATCACGTCTGGAGTTTGCCCTGGTCAATATTTTGGTTTGTTTATTTTACAAATTCCTGTAGTGGGGCAGGAGCTAGTCCGTGGAGGATTTTAAATACCAATATCGAATCAGCATACTCAGCATACATATTCTCCCAATTCAATAAATAATGCTTCTTCAAAATATTGCAGTGATGAAACATGTTTGGTTCTTTATCTAAAATTTTTAGAGCTTGTTTGTATGTCGTTTTCGACAGGTTTTAGAGTGGTCTTGCATGCCAGTGCCCAGCTAGTTATACAGTAAGTCATGTGTGGCACAACCATAGCATTAAAATACATTTTAGCTGATTCAAGTGTTGTTTCTAATATGTCTAGATTGATATGACAGATTGATTTTCATTCTATTAACAGTTTTCTTGATTTGCTGTTTGAAGCAACGATTAGAATAAATAATAACACCTAAATATTTGTATTCATGAACCACTTCAAGTCTCATTCCTCGTACCATCACATCTGGATCAACATTCGTTTTCTTTGATGCCACCCTACTTCCTGTTCAAGGCCTGCTTATTCCAAATATGGAAATTGACACATTTTAGTCTGATGACACCAGTACTCGTAAAAAGAACTTCATCCGCACTGGATACTCGTTTCAGCTGAGTATTCACACAGTCCTAGTTATTGGGACTTTTCACACTTGAATGTCTGACTCAAGGTTTGCATTTTTGTTAGTTACATTGTGTATAGTTGATCCAGTTGGAATTGCAATTATACGAGTGCACAAAGGACCATACATGACATACCTATGTCCTGTTGTTATTACCTACATCAGTTGATTGGTTTGTAAACAGCTGCACGTCTGATTTCAGCATGTCAACAAATTCTCTCTCCCTCTCTTCCTCTCGTAAAATAATTGAGAAGTATCTGAATTTTTGTGATTTTTTTCCCCCCTAATTGACCCTTTATGAAGACATCAGGTTGTGTGCAGCTGTGGGTCATTTTGTTTTGTTGTGTTGGTTTTCCCTTTTTCCCGTTCTGATGATAACCTGCCAGAACTTCCTGTAATTAGTCAAAAATCTGAACCATTCCAAAAAAATTTCTCACATCAGACATGCACCAAGCCATCGTTCAGTCTAAATGTTGTAGGTATAACAGGGTCCTCCAAGATCTATATTAGTGGAACATTACTTATTTGTAGGGAAACACTAACTGCACAGCTAAACAAAACAATGGCAAAGTATTTCACATGTGAACATTGAGCTGTTTTCTGTTCAGGTTCTGGTCCAGATGGACGAATCACCAGGAAAGATATTGACAGCTTTGTTCCTCCAAAGGCTGCACCTGTAAGTAAAGCTTAAACTTTTTTTCAGTATCCTTTTTAATGCGCATTTAATCCTGCATAATCAACTTGAGTTACCAAAATTGACCCTTTCTAAGCCCCAGCCCTTTTTTGCTTTGTGCTCCAATGACGGTTGAGCAAACCTGGTACCTCTGTCAACTTTCTTCACCACCTTTTCCTGTAAAAGTTACATGTAGGTTCAAGTGTTAAGTAAGCTAATGTTAGTAAAATGCTAGCTTACTAGCTAGCTAACATTGGCTTAGTGTTGCTAACTAGTTATATTATACTATTTTATAGTATTGACTTTCTTTGGGTTTTGGACTGTTGGTTGGACCAAATTAGAATATTTTTCACTTTCACATGTTGAAAGGTTTCATTTCGTTTTGGGATTTGTGATTGTATGTGTCCAAATATCGTTAATATGTAACAATAAACTAAAAGGTTTTGGTCTGAATGTCGTTCATGCTGGCGAAATAATCCCAATTATAATTTTTAACTGCACTTTTGAACACTCAACAGTTTTGCTTCGTACTGTATGTTCATCAAGATTTTGTTGTAATGTCGTTATAAATGCAAATCAAATCATTTCTGTTGGCAGGCTGTGGCTGCTGCTCCCACTCCAGCTGCAGCTCCAGCTGCTCCTGCACCTGCTGCAGCCCCAGCCGGGACCTTCACAGACATCCCCATCAGCAACATCCGCAAGGTGAGAGCAAACACACACACACACCATACTTTTTGCGGTCTGTTCTGTTCAGTGAGGACTTTCTCTCCTGCTCACGCTCCTCTGATAGCAGTCGGGTGTAATTCATGATGCACTAATTCTATGCCTGGTTTGGTCATGATGTATTGAACTTTGTGTGGCAAACGGCCTGAGGAGTTTTCACAGTGTAGGTCTGATATCTCTAACCTGTGCCTTCACATTTTTCCTTGAAGACGGGAACTCGCACATTTATCAACACCAGTTTGACTAAAGCGCGCCTCATTCCTCTCCGTGATGAATTATGGATCAAAGCTGAAGTGCACGTACTGCATATATGTGTCTCCCCTGCAGGTGATCGCTCAGAGGTTGATGCAGTCCAAGCAAACTATCCCCCACTATTATCTGTCTGTAGATGTCAACATGGACCAAGTGCTCGAGCTCCGGAAAGAACTCAATGCTGTGAGTTTTTGTTCGTGAATAGATGTGCAACAAAGGAAACTTTTAACTTAGATAATTATTAACTGTGTCTTTTTTTTTTTAACTAACTGCACCTCCTCTCTGCAGGAAGTGAAAGCCCAGGATATCAAACTCAGTGTGAATGACTTCATTATCAAAGCCAGCGCTCTGGCCTGCCTCAAGGTTCCTGAGTGCAACTCCTCCTGGTTGGACACAGTCATCCGCCAGTGAGTTAACAAACACACACTTAAACAGGCACATCCACACAAACCCACAATGCTCTCGATGAGGTGTCAGTATTTGGGAATATTCTGTCAAGCTTTTGTTTCGATCAGTGCAGTCTTGTACGAGGCTTTTTCACATTTTGTCTGACATCAAAACTCCTTGCATCTAATATTTAACTGTCATCACTCATATGCATGGTGACATCCAGATGAATGGATACATCAGTTTTCAAGTTCAAGTGATTTAGGTGTACAAACACACTGGACTTGTTCTGTCATTCAAAGAAAAGACCAAAAAAAGGAGGGTGGAGGGAAGACGAACAGCAGTATTTTTAGATTAGAATAATACTGTGACCTTCATGTTAGATGCTGCTAGTGCTGCTGCACTGTTCTACCAGCAGAGGGTACTCACAGCACAGACATTTATTCACCTCTTCTCAGTCTAGAACCAAAGTCATGTTGACCACATTTCTGTGCCATCATCAGTATTGACTTCTTTTAATTTTTCCAGGAATCATGTGGTGGATGTGAGTGTAGCAGTGAGCACAGCCAGCGGCCTCATCACCCCCATAGTGTTCAACGCCCACACCAAAGGACTGGTTGCTATCAGCTCTGATGTGTCGGCTCTTGCCGCCAAAGCGAGAGAAGGCAAACTGCAGCCACACGAGTTCCAGGTACAACACATGATCTGATCCTGTGGCTGCATGTGGGAGAGTCACACCGTGGTCACATTGCATGACTTTGTTGTGTTCACACAACACAACTTTCTGTCCTGTAATCAGAAATCTTAAAGTTGTGGTTTGCACACTACATGACTGATCAGCGACAGGGGGTCATACATAAAGAGATGTTTCCCCTAAGAGTTAAATTTAGTTTATTAAGTTTATTTGTATATCAGGGACCTGTACTAGAAAAGATGCTTTGTAACAGATTTAGCTTTAGCTGATTTCCATCTGCAGTCCCTGGGCAGGTGACAGGAAACATTAAAACACAGATCAAAATCTCCACACGTACACCAACAGATTTCATTTGATAAAACAAAGCAGAATACAAAATTTAAAATATTACATATATGAATCCTACGTTTTAAAACTGGTTGCCAACATGTAATTTAATGCCAACAAGACCGGTTGCTCAAATCCATTTTTAACTTCTCTGGAGAAAATCTGGAAACCTGTGCTGGTTTTCAGATTGACGGGGCACTTTTTCCAGTCTTTAATGTTTTTAAAAGAAAAAGCAGATTGTATGAAGGCAGAGCGCTGTTTGCGAATGCTACAATCTCTGCCTGAAACAGACCTTGAAGCTCTGCTCATTTGCTCAGAGTGGAGCTGAACAAAGCTCTACAACAGTCTGATGGATTATCTCATGCAGTAAACAAAGTCTTGACTGGTCTTCAAACTACGTTTTATCAATTATTAATGCTGAAACATCAGTGTTTTTCTAATTTTAAAAAAATATCTATTTGGGCTTTTCTTGCTGCGTCCCCGGTGCTCTTTCACCTCTCCTACTGGACTCCTCTTATCCCCCAGCCTCACTGTGAGACTACTTGCTACTTTTAGTCTAGGTCCCTTTTCCCATCAACTTAATATAATCATTTGTTAGATTTTAAGCCAGGTGCCGTTCAGATTTTATCCATCTACGCTTGCTCATGCTCACCCAGTAACCTAGCTTTGAACACGACACGTGTTTACATCCTTTACTTTTCACCATCCAGTTGTTTCATTCTGAAGGAACGTACAGCTCGTTATTACAAAATTGTTGCAGGTGATCATAATGTCGAGACCCCTAGCTTACAATCCTGTAGCAGGACCTCTGCATTTGTTTTTCATCTTGTCTAGTGAAACCACCGAATTGAAATGGTCCTCTTGTTTGTCTGTTTGTTTGTTTTTTCTCCAACAGGGAGGTACATTCACAATCTCTAATTTGGGGATGTTTGGCGTCAAGAACTTCTCAGCGATCATCAACCCTCCTCAGTCCTGTATCCTTGCCGTCGGCGGCTCAGAAAAACGGCTGATGCCTGCTGATAATGAGAAAGGGTCAGTGAGTTACAGTATGATAACAAGTTCTTTTTTCAAAAAAATTAAATCTGGTCCTGTGTGTGTGTTTCAGAACTATTATAGTTTTGTATTTTTAATTAAATTTTTTTTGTTTGTTTTGTTTTTATTTCATTTCCAGAGTGGGTTTTTATTTAGTTTTATTATAGTAAGGGGGAATTGTCAGGGACAATATTTAAGAAGTTCAGAACAGGTATTACAATACAAACACCACTGACTCAGTAGACATCTCAGTCTCATTGAACATGTGCACCAATGCCTCCATGTGCTTGTTGTGTTGACAAAGATTAAAACTAAAGACATATTTGTGTAAATTTAAAAAGTAGTTTTGTAAGTACGTAATAAAATTTCAGTTTTTTTTTCTTTATTATTTATTTTTTTATTTATTTAACACCTAGTTTTAGTCAACTATAGTGACTTTGGTGTGTTTTGGGGTTTTGCAGGTTCGATGTAGCCAGCATGATGTCGGTGACGCTGAGCTGTGACCACCGGGTGGTGGATGGGGCGGTCGGCGCGCAGTGGCTTGCCGAGTTCCGCAAGTTCCTGGAGAAACCCGTCACCATGCTGTTGTGATTGGACTGTACTGCCATTAAACTGCAGCAACAGGCCGAGGCCTCTCACTGAAGGGATCCGATTGGTCTAAACCGATCGATCTGGATCCTCCTGTGATTGGCTGGCCTGCCACCAGGTCACTCCCAGTTACCCTGAAGGCGAAGAGGCAGAACTCACTCCGCTTACATGTCTGTCTCGCTGTCTCTCCTGTCTATCTTTCTCTCCTCTTTCACTCAACTTCTATTTATTAAAGGCCCCCAGAAAAATCCAGAATATTAGGTTTAATTTATCCTAGAATAGAGACTGGCCATATGTCACTAAAACATCGATGAAGTTTTACAAAGGGAAGTGTTACATGTCCAACCAGCGAGAATATTTATTCCCCAAAACTTAAAGGGGCAGTTCACCCCAAAATCAAAAATACATATTTTTCCTCTAACCTGTAGTGCTATTTATCCGTCTGGATTGTTGTGGTGTGAGTTGTCGAGTTTTGGAGATATTGGCCGTAGAGATGTCTGCCTTCTCTTTAATATAATGGAACTAGATGGCACTTGTGGTGCTCAAAGTGTCACAAAAATACATTTAAAAACTCAACACCAATGTTTCTTTCCAGACTTGGTTACTCAAGATAATCCACAGACCTTGTTGTGAGCAGTTTCTTATAGGAACTATTTTTTTTCTGACATAAACAAAGTAGTTAAGGTAAATTCTACCATAGAAAGAAAATAGTTCCTAGTTGGGGTGAACTGTCCCCTAAGTGTGTGTGTGTTTCTACGCACCTTCAACTGTGATCTTGTGTGAATGTGATAAAGACAACAAACAGTGCAGCGATCTGTTGGGCTTATGAGTAAAGGGTTGTAATGTAAGTTAACTTTGAAACACAGATCTACACACACACCTTTCCCTGTTCAGTGGCTACACACACATACACACACACAAATATGAAATATTAAGTGTGTTTTCTTTGGGTTGATGTGTATATTCTTCACTGTGGGAGGAACCCAGTGCTGTATATACGTATATATGGTGAACCATAAAATTCAATATCTGTACAGTCCTGAATGATAAAAAACGAACGCTCTTAAAGGAAGTTAAGTACTGGACCGTTTTGCCAATTCTCTCTCTCTTCCGTTTTATTTTCTGGTCTCGGAGTAAAACACTTTACCTTTGAAACATTCTGTGTTTCACAGCTGGAACGCACAAAGCTGGTGCTGGATTTTATTTGTTGTTTGAATAAATTGGGAGAAGTCAACCTTGTGCCATAGGCTCTTTGGTTTGGGTTTTTATAATTAGACTTACTGTAAGGGACCAAATTAAAGCAGTTAGAAATGGAGACAGTGCTTTTCAGTTTGATCACAAAGAATCCAAAACATGTTGGGAATTTGTCTGAAAAAACAAAACAAAACAAGAAACTACTGACCTATTGACCTGCATCGATAACCTTTCTTTTTTATTAGTGCTACATACCAAATGTAAAAAGTAAAGATCTCAGCCTGCAGTCAACCTCCTCGTGTGTATATTTTCTTACATATGTGGGTCGGCTGCTGATTCATGTAGGCCTATAAACAATAAAATCTCCACAGCACCTGAAACAGGCTCAGACTGCCTCCTTATTTATGAACATTTTCATTTTTGGATTTGATCTGCAAACTTGGCTCATTTAAGTGTTGTTGTAAAGGAATAATTTGGACTTTTTTTTAGCTGGGGTTTTATGACGTTTGGAGAAGCAGCAGCAGTACATGTGTAGGAAGCTAAGCAATGTACTGTGATTTAGCCACCTAAAAAAAGGCTGACCGGGGCGGACATTTAGCTCGGTTGGTGGAGTGTCCGGCCCATGTGTGGAGGCTGTTGGTCCTCTGCAGCGGCCACTGGTTCGGCTCCTGCCTGCGGCCCTTTGGTGCGTGTCATCCCCTCTCTCTCTGCTCCCTTTCCCGTCTTCTCTCTGGCTGACCTGTCCAGTAAATGCAAAAAAATGCCCAAGAAAATAACTTAAGAAAAAAAGAAAAAAGGCTGACCTCATCTTTAGATCTCATCTTTATTTTTGCCTCTTAACCTTGCCATCTGGCAGGCTTTTCTGAGGGGAAACAGACAATATATAAGCCAAACATCGGTTTCTCTCGCTCAACCAGACTCTTTTTTTGCAAAACACTAATTTTACCGAGCAGAACACAGGAGTTGCTGGTCTACCGCTGCCTCGATCGGTTGCGGTGTCTCTGTTATTGTGTGACTTTGCTGTTTTAAAAGGTTAGTTCGGATTCACCAAAATCACAAAATAATAAAAACAAACCAACAGATCAAAGCAGTGGTCGACAAGCAAGTCTGGTGTTCTGCAAGGTAAAATGACTGTTTTTGCCAAAGATGTTTGGTGGCTTTGGAGAGAGCGATACTTATAACAGTGGTTTCCAGTCAGAAAAAGATATCTGACGGCAAGGTAAAGTGGTGAAAATATTCTAAATCTAGCATACACTTAACCAATCTTTATGTTAAGTGGCTAAAATACGTTTTGCTGCTGACCCTGTCCACACCAGTTCATTGCTTAGCTTCCTACACCAGTACTCCTGCTGCTTCTCCAACCTGGGGGTGTGCTGACCGCCATCTACTGTAAGTGGTACATTGACTATGGATAAGTACTTCAAATAATCCAAACTAGCCCTTTAATTTCAACATATAAAGTCACCATAGTAAAATGTATTTCAGTGAAAGAGGGAGAAGATAAAGATGACAGTAGCCCAAACAAACTGCTGGTGGAGAGGCAGACCAGCTTGTATCGGTAACGGGGAGATCCTGACCTCATTGAGGTGATGTAATGAAAGGTCAAATTTGAAAACCTGAAAAGGTCACATGTTGCTTTGTTGCTCACATCTCAAGCACCTTTATTTTATTTTATTTTTTGGTCCAGTCCGACTTGAATCTTTTTATTTATTGTTTTTGAACAAACTTTCTGTCCAGGCCCTTTTTCTGCTCCAACACTCAACTTATTTGGTTCAATAAACAGCAGCAGAATTATTGTTGCCAATAATTCATGTATAACTCAGTGACTGTGAACTTTAGTCATTAAGAGACTCCTAAAATCATCAAGATACTTACATGTAAAACAAGTAAAGTAAAAGTAAAATCTCCTTCATTTTAACTGGCTAATGTAACTTTGTCTGAAAAAATAAATAAAAGTAAACATGGTCTTGTTTCATCTGATTTCAAGGAGAATCCAACGCAGTGGCAGGCTTTAAGAATTACTATTCAGAAATAGCCGATCTTCTCGCAGATGGTCTGCCTGATGCAGGTCTTATAGAGGCATCAGTATTACACTGACACTGTTTAATAACCAGCAACTCCATAACTCCTTACACTGTGGTTAAGTAAAAGAAGCAATACTACAGTGTAATTTCAGTCTTACTCAAGTAAAAGTACATCAAAATATACTTTGTATACATAGTTTATATTACTGGATTATAATTAGTGATGCATTAATATGTACACCATTTAAATGTCACAGCTGGTAAGGTTGGGGCTCATTTTAATCACTTACAATCGACAAAAATATTTTTTTTAATCCTATTTTTTTATTAGTTGAAGTTAAAAAAATCTCAAACTTCTGTGCATACTAAAGGTTTATTTCTTACAAATTTTGTTCACAAATTTGTTGAGAGGCAGAGTAGGGCAGGTCATGACTTTCCCTTCCTGGGAAAACAATTAGGTAATCTGTCGAAGAAATTCAAAAACAAAATTGTTGTTTATATTTTTGAATATATATTGCTAGGTATCTAAATCTATAATAATAGATCAGAATATATTAACTAATTTATATTTTGTATTAAAAAACTATAATATCTTCCTCTGAAAGATAGTGTAGTTGAAGTACAAAGTAGCATAACGTGGAAATACTGTAGTACAAGTCACTCAAATTCACACATCAGTTGATTAAAAGTGTTTAGTTATGTTCTACCACTGATTAAATCTGACAAACATGTTAACTAGTTTCAGCTCTCATGGTGTAACTGTGCTGCATCATATGATGTGTGGTTGTGACTGGAGCTCTGAACTGGATGATGACTGGCGAACTTGGAAGGCAGATCAACTTATGTGAGTCATGAATAATTACCATATTTTATGTAAATCCATCAAAAAGCAGCGATGACGGCATTTTGTTTAGCCCATAGGTCACAGCCGGATGATGTCCTTATCACCAGACGACTCGCTGTAAGTGTCAAAAACTAATCTTTGAACATTTCCTCACCCCGGTGACAACCTTGGATCTCAGACTGCCTTGAATCCATGAATCACTGCACACAGATAAAGTGGAAAAACACCTTTTTTTTTAAAGACGGAAAGAGATGATTTGGGACTGGTGGACCGGCTTCTGGGGGAGATTTTTCTTTTACAGATTTTTATATCTGCAATACTCACGTCTTTTACACAAATTACATAGTAATCCATTGGAAAGGGAAGCACAGTCCTGAAAAGCTAACAAGCAGAGGTCATTTAGGTAACACTTTCTATCAAGGTTACATCCATAATGCATTACAATTCCATTCATAAGACACTATAAAGCATTTCTAGGGCTTTATGCCTGTTTATGAATGTTTATAATGATTTGTGATAACTTACAAGATTTATAAAGCATTATTGTGGTGGACATAATGCACACTTGTAGCCAGTAAATACTGTTCCTGAGTCCTGTTTTATAGTATCTTAAAGCAGTTAAATATGTATAATGCATCACAGATGTGACCTTCATAGAAAGCGTTACCATTTTTGTTTGGTGAAACAAAGGGTTTGTTATCAACAAAACAGTAACTGGATAACATGTTTGCAACACGACAGAAGAAACTTTGAAAACCTTGAAAAGGCCATAATTGTCATGCATTATATTGATCACTATCAATTAATCTGTCACTTTTTTTTTTTAATGATCAGCCATTTAGTCTATAAAACACGTTAAGATACAAAAAAAAAAAAAATTTTAAAAGTTTGCTTGTTTTGTCCAACCAGCGCTCTAAAGAAATTAAGATTTCTAGAGAATTTATCGAGATCTAAAATACACAAAAGCAATCATCATGTTTGAGAAGCTGGAATCAGAAAATGTTTGACAATGTTGCTGATAAATAACTTTGCAAATTAACTGACCACAGAAAATTGTTGTGGATCAGTTCTCCGTTGGTCCATTTATGGATCCTTCCATTAATCATTCCAGCAATTATGAAAAGTAACTTTCATCCTTAATGTGAGACTGTCTCACTTGGTCTGGTATGACCAGTGAGGTAGCTTATGGTGGCTAATGTTTGCTGACTTAAGTCATCAGTGTAGTCACTTGGTGCAGTGGTTATTTGAAGAACAAAACTTGCTGGATAAATTTCTGTATCCATGGCAACACAAGCTGGCTGCTATGCACCACATACTGTATGTTCCCCTGCAGCATTATGGGATGTTGTCATAAGCCGAATATAGGTAATGTTTTCTATGGAGCAGCTGCTGTTATTTACGTTACACTAACTAATTAGACTACAAGATGACCTATTATACAAGGTAGCTGGAGAACCTTACATTACATACTAACATGTCCAAACTAGGGCTGTCACCATATCAGATTTTCACCACACGATTACCATGTCCAAAAGAATTCTCAGTAACAATGTTATCTTGATATCTATAGGAAAATTTTCGTCTCTTCTTTGGCAAGTGAATTACACTCAAAATATGAGTGTGGAGAGACTGTCTGTAATCATAACTGTACAAAAGCATCAAAAAATTGCAAATTACACTCGGACTGGATTGCGCCAATAAAGTTTATTTTAATCTAAGATTAGTTCAAATCAGAGTTTAGCAAAACTAGGTTTAAAATGAGTAAATCCAGATTTAAAAATGGAGATGCTCGCTTACCCAAAAATAAATGAATGAATGAATGAATAAATAAATTTGCATGCTGTCAAGACCTTGTAAGTATAAATATAAAACATTACATTGTTTGCTAGCTAGCTAAATAGCTAACAACATTAAACTGATCACTACCTAAAACCTTCGTCCAGTTAACCTACTGTTCTCTTTGAGAAAAACTGTTTGACCGAATCAATGAGCAATATGGCCCCAAACAAAGGACTGTCTGGTGGTTGCTCAATCCTTGAAAATTAACATGATATCAATAGTTCATTGTCATTTCTTTATGGTATCGTCAGTGCCCTAGTCCAAACTTAAATAGATAGTAAGTGTGAACATGTGCAGTTAATAAAAAAACCTCCTGCAGTCACTTTCATGTAACCAACATGATTTAGTCCACACAGACAATGAGAGGTGAGTCGAGGGTGAAAATACGGGCGGGTGGGGTTGGTTGCATCACTCAATACATTAATCATGCATGCCTAGTTATTTGGACACCAGCTCGCTCACAGGGGCAGAGAGGGCTGCCTCTCTCTGTGCTTCCTCTCAGCTATGGGCTCTTCTGGAAGATGGATGGTCTGGACCCTGTGTGTGTGTTTGACCGCTCTGGAGAATGGTGAGTGGGCCTGACTACTGTCTTTTCTTAAACTCAGGTACAAGTTCAAAAAGACAACAAGATGAGAAATATTGGTCAGTTTGTACACACTGTAACGGCTCCATGTGATTTTGGGGATCTGCAAAGCTGCAAGAATTGCTGCATCCATTCTGTGATTATTTACATGCATTTAGATTAAGAGAAAATTTGTATATAAGTTATTTTTTACTCTTTTATAAATTCAGGGATGTCAGACTCTCGTAATCTTCAGTGTAGACCCAAAATATGGTGTTAAAAGTAGACTGACATGTCTTTTCTCTAAAGCTCTTGATATTTGAACACAGATATGTTGAACTGTGATGTTGCAGATTTTTTTGAAAACACACTAAAGATTAATTGTGTTATATATAAATTGTGAAAAATGCTCATCATAATGTCCCAGAGCCCAAAGGAATGTCGTCAGATCTTTTGTCTGATTTTTTTTATTTTTTGTGTGTAATTTCTTTTGTCCTACTAACAGACTCTTGATTTACTGCTGTGAATGACAATGAAAAGGAGACAATCTCACATTTAAGAAGCTAAAACCAACAAATGCCATTTTTGCTTGAAATCTGACTGAATTTTCGATTTATCGATTATTACAATAGCTGGCAACTGATTTTCTTTTGATTAACTAATCAATAATGTTTTTTTTCATCCAGAAATGAACACCAAAGGACTTGAATCATGGTGATGAGCTGATTTAATTTGCATCCTTTATTATTATATTTATTATTTAATCAAAAATTGCCCCTGAAAAAGCACATTTTAAATATCACAGTTTTATCCAGTTTGTCATACTGAGTGACTTAACTTGAAAGGCTCCATAAAGAGTGACGCTTTAGACACTGGTGATCTACATGGAGACAATGTGGTGAACTGACAGTATGTTTTCATCACAGTGAAGTAGGCTGTTGTTCCACTCAGTCTGTGACCGGTTTGGCTCAACCTCAAAGCTGTCAAGTGTAATTAAGAACTAATATGCACGATGAATTCCCACACACACACACACAAAAGGCCCGGGGATGACACAGAGGAGGAGGTGGAGGGGCGGGTGATCATTATTTCAGTAATGAAGGAGGAGAGGGAGGAGCGGTGCAGTCTGCACATCAACTGGGAAACCAAGGAAGTTAAAAGTAGGATAACACATGAAGAAATGATGAGAAACAGCTCCTGAAAGGGATAGTTTGAGATAGTTTGAAGTGGAGTCGTGAGATCCGTAGTTGGTTTACTAGTCTGCTGTATTATCTAGAGTAGACGGCAGTCAACATGCCTCCTCAACAAGCAAAGAGGAGTATTGTACTCCCATGTAAGCTAAGTAATGTACTGCTTTGGACAGGGTCAGCAACATAAGATATTTTAGAATATTTAGATAAACTGTATTTTCACCACTTTACCTCGCCTCAGACAGACTTCTTTGGCAGGAAATTGCTGTTACCTAAACCAAGTGTTGCTCTCTCTCCATCATCCAGACTCCATTGGCAAAAACTATAATTTTACCTTGCAGATGATGGGAGTTACTGGTCTACCGCTGCCTTGATCTTTTGGTTTTCTTGTGTTCTTGTGTGACGTTGGTAAATCTGGCCTAACCTTTCAAAACACCAAAGTCACACAATAACACAAACAAATGAACAGATTGAGGCAACAGAAGACTCATGTGTAACTCATGTGTTCTGCAAGATAAAATTTCTGTTTTTGCCAATGGAGTCTGCTTGATGTAGAGAGAGGAATATTTGGCTTGAATAGCGGTGGTTGGCCATCAGAAAAGGCTGTCTGATTGTAAGGTAAAGTAGTGAAAATATTATACTGTACACTTAATCTTATATAGATTTTTTTTAGGTGGCTAAAATATGTTTTGCCTCCTGACCCTGTCAGTACAGTAGTGCATCAACACTGGTCCTCCTGCTGCTTCTGAAAACTGCAGGCATGCCTACTGGAAAGCTTCACATATTATGTGACTTGTCTCATTTTTGTTTGTGCTTTCCTGCCTTGTTAATCAACACAGTTGCACTCAGGGTAACCATGAGGGAATCCAGCCTAAAGGTGGTTCAGGGGGATTTCGTTGTCCTTCCCTGCTCGTTCTTTACCTCCAGCCCTCTCTCCAGACTCAACATCATCTGGACTGTGGCTCCCTTCTCCAGTCCCGACACCCCAATACAGGTCTGGATCTCAACGCAAACACACACACAGACATTCTTATAAACCGATTAGATATTTCAGGTTTATATCACTTGGTGGCATGGTTAAAAGAGGTGATATTTTTATATACTTAAATATCTTTACTATAGAGTTTCTATATACTACAACTTAGACTTTCTAATTAATTATATGCTAGCATTAAATCATTTGCTTATTAATATTAGAGTAGAAAATGAAACATTAGCCTGAATTAACTTGACTTCCACTATAAACCACACCCACCTCAGCATCTGTATTCTTCCTGAATACAGATACAGATAATTTTGTTGGTTGAACAGACACAAACAGTGCAGCAGAACGATGTTTCTGTGCACCTCTACTGTCCATATTTTTGTGTTCTAAAATTACTTATAATATCTGCTGTCACTTCCAGGTGATTGTGTACGACCATGGACAGGTGATTGAAGACCCAGCCCTCATTGGCAGGGTGGGTTTCACAGGTAAGACCACTCAATATCCTGTTCATCCCAACAGTGATGATTTTAAATTTGCTTCTCAAGGACTGTTCTTAAAAATCTTTTTTTTTTAAAAGGACGAATTCAGAAATTTAAGACAGGATACAAATATGTTTATTTCATATAAACCAACTGCAGGTATTCCTTGGAGTGCAGACATTTTCCTGAATGACACGCGTGTATCAGATGCTGGTATTTACCGCTGCATGGTCAATAACCCACCAGAGACGGCAGATCCCGGCATAGGAGAACTGGAGCTCAGTGTTCTGGGTAAGTGTGTCATGTATTGTCCAGTGTGCACACAACACACAATTGTGTTATTTTAATTTCTTGCTTTTCTAATGCAGGCTGAGGCTGTTTAGCAGAAACTGAAGGCTCTGTGAATATAAACTTCTTAAATAATCATCCAAACTTTAACAATACTAATTTCATTTATTTTTCTTCACACAAATGAATCAAAGCCTTACATATAGGCCAACTCTATACTTAAAAAAATGTCTTGTGGCCCCCCATGGACCTTTGGCGTCTCGTAGTGAGGGTATTAGTGATGCATCTGTGTATTTTGTTATTGTCTGATACTCATATTTGGTGTATTCCCAAACATATCTGCTATTACTGGTGTGCAGTTTTTAGCTTCTGGGCCAAACAGGCTAAGATTATCAGGTAGTATAATCCCCAGAGAATGTTTTGTAATGACTTTGATTATCCTCTGAACTTTCCTCTAGCACCACCAGAAGTTTGATATTTATGGTTTTGAATGAAATACCTGGCTGGACGGCTTTCCATAAAATCTGGTTTGCACACTCAGGATGAATTGTTGACAGGATTTCCATCCAATAAATATATGCAGACTGTGTAATATAACATAAATGAGTTAGTCCAACTAATTTAATAAAATACAGCTAATATAAAATATTATATTAACAAAGTGAAATGTATTTATGTTTGTGCAACTCTAATGTAATTAATTGAAAATAAAATATAGTAAAATTGTTTTTAATTTGATCCCTTGTTAAGACACACATTAGACAAAACTGGTTATGTGTTAAGTGTTTTTTGTTTTTTATTGAAAATGAAATAAGTTCAGTTCAGTCAACTGATCATCCATAACATTATCTACTTTTCTTTTATGTTGTTTAATAATAAATATTAAGAAACAGACTGAGCAGGAAATGAAAACAACATCATACTAACACCCCCTAAAATGTACAATAACAAATTCCTCCTACATTCCCACTCTGAACAACTGAAGTGTCAGTTCAAGCCTGATGTGCAGGTTAGTCTCACAGTGGAACATCTAACCAGCAACATTCTTCAAACAATCTGCAAAACAAATAGTCTCGTCCATAACCACTGTAATGCTTGTGTCTATTTCTAAGAATTCCAGTGCATTACTTCCTTTAAGAAATTAATCTCAATCTTTTCGTAGCGCCTCCCTCACTGCCTGTGTGCCAGTGGGATGGAGATATTGACATGGGAGGAAGTGTCACTCTGTCCTGCTTGGTGGCCGAGGGCGTTCCCACTCCAGAGATCCGCTGGGATAAACTGAAACCAGAGGAAATCGCCCTTCCCATCAACATGGAGGGTCAGTGTCAAACACACACACACACACACACACACACACACACACACACACACACACACACACACACACGTTTACAAAAAACAATGTACTGGACAACTTAAATTTAAAGGGAACATTCATCACTTTTTATGTAAAATTAGTGTAGATGATAAATGTAGTCAACTGAAACAATAAATTCCTCAGTGTGTGTTATATTGACCAAGACAGCTGCATTCTCCTGCTCTCAGAGCTGCACCAGCAGTGCCTGAAAGTACCAGGATGCATTGCAGGCAAACTTCTGCCATCCACGCCTATGTTGCATCACCATTCTAGTCTTTAGCTACTACTCTGTTGGTCAGAACAAAGCATTTGGTGGCAAAAATACTCATCTAGAAGGCCCCCTGACCACCCTCTAGAAATCCAAGCTGAAATGACTTGTAGTTCTTCCTTAATACTAATGACATCACTGTGACATCACTGCTGGCAGGAAGAACAACAGATTTTGTATCATCCACATAAACTAGTGAATTTTTCCACTGCTATGTATGGGAAACTTGTGTGCATACTGTAAGTATTATTTTACTCGACTGGACTGTGGCTTGGGCTCAGTGTCTCGGTGGATAACACTGTCGCCTCACCACAAGAAGGTCCTAGGTTTGAATCTTGACTGGGGCCTCACTGTGTGGAGTTTACATGTTCTCCCCGCAGCACCGTTAACCAAGGTGTTGGCTTAGATAATACTTATCACCATGTATGAGACTAATAATTCATCACTTATAAAGTATTCATTCACTCCTAGCAGAGATGGGAAGTAGCTAAGTAAAAAAAACTTTGCCACATAGTACCACATACGACGAATCTGTGGCGTATCCATCGTCAGTGCACATTATGCATGACAGACGTAAAAAGACAAAAAACTATGTAAAAGACACAACAAAACAAAAACAATGTAAAAGATGTATTGATGCAAAAAGGATGTAACAAGTCAAAAATTATGTAAAAGCTGTGACAAGGCAGAAATTACCTATAAGACATAACAAGATAAAAATGGCGTAACAAGACAAAACTGTGTAAAAAAAAAAAGAAATAACAGGACAAAAATGTTTTAAAAGACATAACTGGAGGAAAATGACAAAAGAGTGAGACTGCAAAGTGAGGTTCAGTTAGCTTTGCACAGAAACAGCCAGTAGAAATGTCCTTCACGGGATGACTTTTTACTTTTATACAATTCAGAGCTTGTACTTTTTCACTTTTACTTGAGTAAAGAAGTAAGTAAGTGTTCAGAAGACTGTTAAAGGGGTACTGCAGCGATTCTATCTAAAGACTCTGTTTTGAAAAGGAGTGGTTAATAATGAAGTGACAGATGTAATATTTTGACTTTTACACCCCACTTACACCTGGTATTAAAATGTGATCTGTATCTCGAGTTATCCAGATAAGGAAAAATGCATATTAATATAAGGTGTAAATGATGAGGTCATCTGGTTTGCATCGTGTTCAGATCTCAGGGAGGTGTGAACACAATCCATACAACAATCTGGATAATGTACATTTTAATACCAGGTCTAAGTTGGGTGCAAGTCCTCAGTATGGATTGGGGGGGGGCAAGATCCTACATTTCCCAGAATGCAATTGGACTGCATCTTTCATTTAAACCACCGCCTCTGCCTGTTAAATGTCCAAGCATTTCAAACATCCAGTTTGTGTTGCCGGATTTAAAGAAAATGTTCAAGTCTCTAGCCCAGGCCGAGATAAATCCTGATGACATCATTAAGACACCATCAGGGTCTCCTCTCTCTCTTTCTCTCAGGGGATCTGTCGGGCTCCGTCCAGATTGTCAATGTGTCCTCTCAGACGTCTGGCCTGTATCGCTGCTCTGCCACGAACCTCCTGGGAACAGAGAACTGCTACGTTAACCTGTCCATCTACAGCAGTGAGCACGTCTTCACCCATAATCCTCTCTGCTTCTTTTCACCGCAGCCTCCTGACTGATTGTAATGACTGTCTCGTCTCTCTCCACAGCCCCGGACAGTTCCTCAGGCGTGCTGCAGGGGGTGCTGCTGACCTTGTCCATGTGTCTGGTGCTGCTGGCGCTGCTGGTGCTCGTGCTGTGGCTCCATCGCACGGGGCAGGACGGGAGGTGGAGGGAGGGTAAAGAAGAGGAGGAGTGTTACAATGAGATACGATACACTCCGTCTCTGATGAAGCGCTCGTTTGTTTGATTTCTCAACATCAACAGGAATTTAAAAAAAGAGAAAAAGAAATGCTTCAACCCTGGCGTCAAACAAAAGACTTCGAGGACTCTTTGTTTCACGTAGAGGATTTTTTTTTTTTTTACGGCCCTGCCTCTGCTCCCTGTATACCACTGTATCGCTGTACAGCATAACAAATTTTAAAATAAATGCCAAGTGTTCATTATTGTGGTATTTTATTTCGAAGATGTATCTACAGTTGTAGATATATTTACATACACCTACAATATGCTGTTGTTAAAGGGGTTAGTTTACAAGAAAAAAAATTTCTCCAAGATTGAGAAGTTATATATTCATGAGGGAAAAACACTTTTGCAGAGATTAAAGTGGTAAATTTATGAGAAAAAAAACTTGGATATGTTCTGAGATTAAAGTGGTAAAATTATGTGAAAAAAGCTGCATATTCTTTAAGATTATGAAATTATATGTAAAGAAAATACAGAAATTCTCAGAGATTAAAATGGTAAATTTACAAGAAAAATCACATTGAAAGATATACCGATATCATACATTTGCAAAAAAAAAAAAAACTCAAATTCTCTGAGACTAAAATCACAAATTTCCAAAAAAAACAAGTGTTCTTAGATTATGAAGTCATAAGGAAAAACGCGTGTGAAAGTGGTTAATTTACAAGAAAAAACATATTCTCTATGATTTTTAAATTATATATTAATGAGGGGAAAAACTCAGATGAAAGTGGCAAATTTATAAGAAAAAAACTGAATATTCTCTGAGATTAAAGTGACAAATTTATAAGAAAAAAACACGGTTATTTCCTGAGATTGAACTTTCATTTGGAGGGATTAAAGTAAAAAAAATTTTAAGAAAAATGTGGGTATTCTTTGAGATTAAAGTGGTAAATTTACAAATCCTCCCCACAAATATTCTTAGATTGTGAAAGTCACAATTTATGAGGAAAAATACATTTACAAGAGAAAACAGTAAATGTTCTCTAAAATTATGAAGTCATAAATTTGAAAGAAAAAAACTTGGAGAATATTTGATTTTTTTTCTTGTAAATTTACCACTTTGATCTCAGTATATCCAAGATTATGAAAAAAAGTCATCAATTTGCAAGAACAAAAACTGAAAGACTTTTGGCAAGGAACCATGACTTCACTTCGCAAAGCTGAATCAACCACAGTTTCCCCCAGCTCTGCAAAATCAGAAGGTCATTAAACCTACATGATAAAACCAGGACTCTCAGGGTCCTCTGGCTTTAATCATCCATCCAGAAATGAACCCAAACACAAACTTATCAGAAGTCTGTACTAAAGTCCACATGCCAAATCTACTGCCTCATCCACAACTTTGAACTGATCCAAGTCCTAAAGCAGAAAATACTCAGAAAAAAACAACTTCTGTGTTTGTACGGTGGAGCCAAACAAGCCTGCAGACAGTACATTAACATGTCAAACATGTAATAAAATACCTGTTTGGATAAACAGTCTGGATGTCAGCAGTGTTAATCACAAGTACCGCACAGACTTGAATGGCAGCACACTTGGCACAGACAGAGTGGAGAATAAAACTACACCGTAGATGAGGAAGGAGCTCGAGGCCTGTGAGCTGAAGCATAAGGCTGCTGAATCAGCCTGACAAGTGGCAGAGAAAGAGCTCAGTGTCGAGGAAACAGACTGAAAGAGGCTGTCGGGTCAGTTCTCTGTGAGATGAGAGAAATCCTTCTGCCAGCAGAGAAAAACACTGAACAAATGTGACTCAGTTTGTGAACATTAAAATCTGACAAGGTGAGATTGAAGAGTTTCTGTACGTTTTTCCTGTATTCTTTTAAAGTTTGCAACATGTTTAAGATCATTACTGTACACTGAGTCAGAGGTCAAGAGAGTTAATTGTTTACTAAACAGCACATTCATTGACACTTGATGACTTTTAACCAGCTTTTGTTTCCGGTTAAGCTGATCCACAAAACATTAACTATTAGACTATACGGCACTGTGGCACTGCTGGATGGTGTCTGATGTTATAATTTTAACGAAAAGTCCAATTAAAGGTTAACTTTGGTATTTTTTCAACCTGAGCTCTATTTTCCCATGGTTTTTTTTTTCCTTTAAGTGACTATTAGGGAAAACTATTTTATTTTTTAAATGGTTCAGTATTGAGGGACACTGCTGCAGCCGTATGGGCTTCCCATGTGCTCCTTATGGTCAACTGTGAACTGTCAAAGAGCATCCACTAAAAGTGCTTATTTTTGCCGCTGACATGTTCAGATTGTCATTTTAAGTGTCTGACAACATTATGGAAAGGATCGCTTCTTTTTCAAGAGTAAGATACATTTTGTTCAACCAGAAACAGCCGTTTTATTTCTCTTGGGAAACCCACCAGACTCCATTAATACAGTAACAGTATTTTTTATCATTGTCATCTTCATTCAAACTCAACAGACTTGATTAAACTCACCAAAACCATCTTGGTTCGTCTTTCCACTGCTCCAACAATCACCAACTCTGGTTGTTTGGTCTGAATAATTAATTCACCCTGTTTGATTTGACAACATCGGGAGAAGGAAGTCAGACATCAGAGAAGCAGTGGGGAGAAAGTCTGAATACAACCAGAATATTTTTACGTATACAGTGAATTAAAGGTTTATTTCAACTAAACAACCAGAGCTGGTGATTGTTGGAGCAGTGGAAAGATGAGCCAAGATGTTTGGGTGAGTTTTAGTTACTGTCGAGTTTGAATGAGGGGTGTTTTACAATGATAAATTGAATTTATTCTGTAAAGGGAGTCTGGTTATTTTGGTGAGAGCAATAAACCAGCTGGTTGAACAAAGGATCTTACTCTTTTACAAAGAGGTCTATCTCTGTAGTCATCCCTTCCATAATGTCAGACACCTGGAATATCAATCTGAGCTTGTCAGTGGCAAAAACAGGCACATTTAGTGGACATACTTTGACAGTGCACAGTTGTCCATGAGAATAACACTGAAGCTTACTTTCACTTCTGTCAGCTTCAGTGTTCTCCCTCAATACTGGACCAATTTAAAAAAGATAGTTGTTCCCATTAGTCACTGGAGACAAAAACATGAAAATAGAGTCCAAGTTGAAAAGTACCAAAGTTATCCTTTAAAGCCAGTCTCAAGATTCCTCGGACTAAAAAAAACTCACAGCAGTTGATTTGCAAACAAAGACACAAAAACCTTTAATTTAAATAGGAGGAGAAAAAAAAAATCACATAAAAAACTGTACAGAACATTGAACATCGACTTAAAGTTCTTAAATAAAAGACCCCTCTCCCAAAATAACTAAAAATAATAAAACGATAAACAAAGTGGGATGGTGTATGATACATTTTGTGCAAAAGAAGTATTAATTGATTCTTCCCAAACTGCACATTTCAGTGTGAAGAGTGCCTCTCTCCACTCAGCTCTCCCCTCTGATGGGTAAACACAAGAGTCCCTCCCCTAAGCCTCAACATAGTGTCTTAAATGTAAAAGAACCCAAAATCCAATAATAATAAAATAGATTTATATTTTAAATATATATTTATATACGAAACATGCTGTACATAATTTCAGAGATTAAGAAATCCCTTTTTATTGACACCCAGGTCTGTCCATGAACTTGTGCTTTCCTCACTCCCAGCAATGAAAATAATAAAAAACAATATTACTCCCTGTTGCTTTGGATACAAGATGAATGAGGAGAAAAGAAAAACAGAAAACAGCACTGATCAGAAAGTCTCTGTTTTTCCTGAGTCGAGGGAGTTACTAACGTGTTTCGAGAGGGATACTGACGCACTTTTCAACTGTCGTAGCTTCTTCACAGCCGAGACTGACAGAAATCTCAGAGCTGCTAAAAAGATTTAAAAAAAAAGAAAGAAACAAAAATCTTTGTAAGGTGTGTCCCTTGTTCAGATGTTGTAAGGAGCTAAAAGTGGGGGAAAAAACAACAGCGCCGCAAAGACAGGAGGATTAAACAAACGTGGCTTTAACAGCATGCACTGTGCAGAACACATTTTAACCCACAGAGAGAAAAACACTGCAAAGAGGGCATCTTTCGTAAAGTCAGTGTGATCACAATACTCAACTTTTTTTTTTTTTGATCCCCCTTTCAGTTTTCTCCCTTTGGCCAAAAAGTCTTCCCGCAGAAGAAGTCAATTTCTTTCCCGTTTTAGACCCTGAGAATGCTGGCTTCCTTTCAAGTTTCCTACAGGGGGGAATGCCGTGTCGAAGAGATTATTTGGTGAGAAAACAAGCATTAGAGATGATCCACATACTGATCCAACGTCTGTTATCCTACATTTCTATGAATATAAATATTGCATTATGCGACATGCAACTGACACTTCCTGAGTCCCGCCACCTCTTGCTCTGTGCTTCAATGACAGTTGAGCGAGCTTGATATCTCGGTCAACTTTCTCCTTTCTCGTCACCTGTACTTAGATATGCTGTGTGCTACACTTGTCTATGTTGAAAACAAAACCAAATTTTCAAGATGGTTAAAAGATGTTGCTAAGGGACCTGCTAAAAGCAACATATATTCACATCCTATGCTTAGCTTATGTTAGTAAAATTCTGGTGTGACCCTATATATTGCTTTTACAGGAAAAGCAGAAAGTTGATACCAAGTTTTTTCAACTGTTATTGGAGCACAGAGCAAAAAGGGGCGGGGCTTAGGAAGGGTCAATGAGACAGAAAGCAACTTTTATATCAACTCTATACTGATCTTAAAAACAGGGGACACGGACCCCGTTACACCGCCGCAAAATACAGCTGGGAGATGTAGTAGCCACCTCACTTGTGATTAAAACTAAACCAGCACAAAACTGACAATTACCAACATAAACCAGCATGTTCTGAACAGACACGTTACAAACACTAACAAAAAGTAACATTTGTATTTTTGGAACATAAAAAAGCAAACTTTAACTCTCAGCATGATGGGAAAAGAGGGCCGTCTCTTAGCACCAAAGTCATATGTACATAGATGCTGCATTCGCCTTTGGATTGTAAGTCAACATCGCAGCCATGTTGGTCCCATCAAGACTGTCCACATGTAAACGGGGGAGCTGCTGTTTTTCCAGATAAAAAGCACTAAAATCTTTGTTTCTCAACCGAATTTCAATTACTAATTTTTGTATTCAAGGGTTCAAGGTCTACGTGGAGTAATTTAGAACAAAACTTTTCCCCCCTACTCCACGTGGATCATAAACCAGTGTCCCTTTTGCGATGTGGTTTTGATCCGTCCTCCACAGTTTCATGCCTCACCAGGGGCACTTCAGAAGCAGAGTGTTTCGACTTCCTAAAGACTTTGTTGATTAGGTCATTTTTCCTCAATGTTTGTGCTTCTACTTTGGGTAAGTAGGCTATGTGTTAACTATATTGACCCGGTTCTATATACCGCTTCTGTGTCTGACTTCCTGCCTTGCTTGAGCTGCTCTGCACAGCTTGACATGCATCTGTCAAAAATAGACTGTACATATCTGAAGCGGAGCAGAGTGGACAGCCACTTCTAGTGGGCGCTGCTGCCCTTTTGGTGTAATCACAAGCATGGTCTAGAATGGCTGCGATCAGCTCTGGCAGCCGCGGCACAGCTGGAACGTGATGCAGCTGTGCATTGTCGAATCAAGTCGTACATGTCATTGTGCTTTTTATCCAGCAAACTGTCTCGATAGGACCAATATGGTGGCAATACTGATGCATCACAGCAACAAGCTGAAGCAGTCAATGCAGCGCCTACATATTATAAGCCTATGCTCGGCACTATCAACAGCGCATGTAAACGTCACCAACCAGAATCCTACAGCGCAGGATGGAGGAGGACACCGTCACACAAGTCCAAAGCTCTGGAGCGTGAATTTATCAACATGAACAAAACTTCTCAGACTGTATAAACATCATCATTAGGGTTGGGCATCGACAAAGGATTCCAAATAACAAATGATTCCAAAAGATTCATAAAGAAATTTTGATTTTAATTCCTACACAAATGTCACTTGCGTTAATTTCAAATTAAACAGTGAACTGCAAACACCTACCATATGATGACCTGGCTATCCATCTGCACCTGTAGTAAAGAGAGTTGAATGCCTGCATGTCTTCCGGTCTCCTAATGCGTTTGTCTTAATAAATCGTGAGTCTAACATTATTTTCAGTTAACCTACTCGGCTGTTGCTAAACTGCTTGACCAGTAGGTGAATGTCACAAATTGCAAGTCTTGTAACAATCAGCTCAATTTAGCAAATGCTAGGCTACAAAATGCCTTAAAAGGACAGTATGCTCACTAAAGTTACAGTTAAGTAGCCTCTAAAGCCCTAAATACATAAGAAACCAGAAATTACAGTAATTTCGCTAGTCAAATTTATCCGTGGTAATTAGTGTAAAAAACAACTGCTGTGAGGAACGCAGGAAGACATTCAAAGAATCAGAATCGGGAATCGTTAAGAATCCTGAAATCCATAAGCAGAATCAGAGCAATTAACATCCAAACAATACCCAACCCTAATATCATCAAGAAAAAAAAAAAGAACTCTGGTATCGGAACTGGGAAAAAAAAGTGGATCTGTACATCTCTAACAAAACGAGGCAGTCACCTGGTACGACACCATTATGGCATGAAGTTATTTCAGAACCAATCAACCACTGCAGACGACCAGGCATGTGGGGGGGAACAAAGCCAGTGGACCTGGGGGAAACATTTGGGACCAAATTTGGTCGGACTGCCAGCTTCTTTTTTTCTGTGTTGCACGATCTACGTCAGCCTTCAATCAGTGTTTCACAGTGGTGGAATAGAACGAGTGCAAGAGTGGGAAAGAAACCAACCTAACGTGACTTCTCAGGGATACTTCCAGTTATTTTAACCCCTTTGAAAAAAAACAGAAGACAGCCATTGGTGAGATGATACAAATGTGATGACATCAAACAAATTGAGGGAGGGGTGGGTGGGGTGGGGGATAGAAGGCAAATTTCCAATTCAATACATCAGCACACCATATTGACAAATCCCATTAAAGATATCTGTAAGACAATATTAATCAAATAAATATTCCACCTTTGCTTTCAGTATTTATCCAACTTTGTTTATTTCCAACTAAAACGCTGGATTTAACTGTTAACTGTAGGAACAGCAGTAGTAGTAGTGGGTATATTAGTAGTAGCAGGAGATGCAGAAGCAGTAGTATAGTGACGGCAGGTGCCATACTGCAGGCAAAGAAAACAGAGCTCCCCACACAAAGCAGCCTGGGTCCCCTGCTATTGAGAAAGTCATGAGCTGAGTGGATCTGATCAGAGAGGGCGTCATTGATCGGCCATCCAAAGAAAGCAAACTCAGTGCACCTTAAACACTGAGGAACTCTTCAAGTAAAGTAAAAACAACAAAAAAGGACATTCCACTCTTCAAAAAAAAAGGCGTTAAGTTTCTGACACTCCCAGTCTGTAGGTTTTTTTTTTGTGATCAACACAATTTTCACAGATTGATCCTGATCCCTGGACACCAGCTCTGTCCCAAGCCATCCCACATCTCCGTGTTGTTAAGTCAGATTCAGGACTCAAGTCCAGGCCTAAATAGACTGTAAACTAGCGGTAAAAGCACCACATGTTGGCTGGGATGGAAGGGAGTTTTCTTTTCTTTTTTTTTTCCCTGAAACTTGCTGCGAGACAGAACTGTTGAGTGTTGATGTTGTCAGGCACCTCTGTAGGAAATAGGCCAGAGGACAAAGATGACAATTTAGGTGGGGATGTTTCTTGTTGAATATGTATAATGTGCAGGGAAGAAGAAGAAGAAGAAGCGGAGGCTCCTGAAACTGGTCAATATGTACTGTTGTTAAATATTGTTTGACACTCGACTGTGGGTCTGGTGAGCATGGTGGAAAAGTGGGGAGAAACAAAACAAGGCTTATCATGGTTTCCACATATCCTTCACCTGTACATACAGCAACTTACTGTAAGATTTTTTTTTTTTAACTTTTTTAAAATTGGGTATGCAAAAAAAAAACTGCCGCTGCAGACGTCAAGTGAGAGAAAAGTCAGAGGCAATCCTCTATTCTCCAGTATAGAAAAATAATCAATCCTCAAGCAAAATATCCCTTATAATTGCACTGGCCTTTCTGGCCTGTCACTACTGTTCCAACCAACAGGTTGTCCATAGAGACACTGAGTGCCTTTGTCAGAAAAAAACATTAAGAATGAGTATATCATCAGGCCCTGGGAGTCATGATGAAAGCTGACTTTGGAATAAACAGATTGGCTGAAATCATTTCATGATCTGACGTGCATCAGCCCCGCATGCTATCAGATGTTGCACTCCTTTGGCTGAGAAGGAGAGGGGAGACGTGTGTACATGACCGAAACCATCCAGTATTGCAGAGGGCCATCAGACTGAGTTAAAGTTAAACGAGGGTTGACGGAATGAGTCCCGAAGGCTGGAATGAGTCTGGTCTGGGCGGGCCAGGCCCGGTCCAGAGTCGACCGCGGTGTGTGCTTTCACTGCAGAGAATGTCACTCGGGGTCTCCCAGTGCAGACTCAGCGCAGGTGCTCAAGTAAAGGCAGCTCTGTGGATTCCTCTCGGGGGGTGGGGGGGTCCCCTGCGGTCAGCAGGGTTGGATCGATCGTCTGAGTGGCTCCCAGAGGATCTTGTGTCAGACTGGCCTCTTGTAGGGGTGCAGGAGGAGCAGGCTGTGGATGATGAGACAACATTTTTAAAATGTTCATCCCCAAATATCAGAACCACCAAAATCAGCCACTAATAGTTCCAATAAGCCAAATATTGCTCAACAACCAGACTTCTCAACTGCTGCTTCTGTGTTTGTTTGTGTTATTGTGACCTTGGTGCTTAAAAAAAGAACTGTTCAGATTTCCCAAAGTCAGACAACAGCACAAACACCTTGCCCTAACTACATGTGAGCACCAGGCTATCGTGTCACATTGCTCTGTCCACACTGAATCCATTTTTGAATATGCAGCTCTGTGACAGGAAGATGATCCAAAGCTTAACGCTTCATCAGTAGTTCCATCATGTTGAGAATATTACGTTATACACTTTAGTGTTGATCGGATCTTCAATCGCTTTAATAACCTATTACTATTATCATGTGAATATTAACATGTTTTATTTATTTTATTTCCTCACTGGGAGAAAAAATAGTGGTGGAGGATCACGCTGGTGTTCTCCAGCAGCGCATGTGAGCTTTAGGGTGGGAAATCAGGATCATCCGCCAGCAAAAAGCTGGTAAAATATGATAGTTACTTGTAGATTTCAGACATGAAATAATCATGATGAAGAAGGTGAATTTAAACATTTATCTGTCAGTGGCTAATAGATAGTCACACTTTAGTGAGTTAATTTCTCATCCTGTGATAGAGATCAGCTGTTTGCTCAGAATCAAACTGGAGATCACTCAACTAAAAGGTGGGTGAGTACTTGCTCCCAAGTTTGTGCTTTTTAAACAGAAAACACATTTTATATTGTGATCTTTAGATGTGTCCGATACATTATATCTAACAGCAAACAGCTTGGTATCAGTGAGAAGCATTTCCCTCGATAAGCAGCTCCTTGGTGATCTCCCCTCAGCCACCTGACACTTTATTTAGGTTTTTCTTGTTAAATGAGGAGGTACTGTGTAGATAAATCATCATCTCAACTTAATAAGTTCCCTGTTTTGGAGTGCTTCCAATGCATGCTACAGGAATTAATAGAAACAGGACGTGCAACAGAAGTTGACTAACTGATGCTCCTTTGTGATGCATGTAGTTAGGACAAGGTGTAACAGGCACTAAGGATTGAGGTAGACCAGCAACTCCTGTGTTCTGTTAGGTAAAATTACTGATTTTGGCTATAGTATCTGGTTGCTTTGGAGAGAGTGATACTTGTATTATATAATGACGATTCCTGTTAGAAAAGGCTGTCTGATGGCAAGGTAAAGTTCAAAACTATTTTGAATATAGTGTGCACTTAAACGGATATTGCTTTTTTTTTTTAAGATAAGTGCCACTGAATGGAAGAGGGCAGCACTTCTGCATCCTGTTTGTCCCTGGCATAAGAGATTCATAATGTTACAGTCTAGTTCTTATTTGTATTTGAAAATATTCAAAATTCTGTTAATTACACATAAAAAACAGTAATAGATCTGCAACTAATGATATTTTCATTACTGATTAATCCACCAATTCAATAACATAGTGTTAGTTTAGTTCAAAACCCAAATATACTCAGAATAACTATTATGGTAGACAAAAAAAGAGAATATTTTTAAAAAGACACAAAACGATGAATAGATTCTTAAACCTTCGGTCGGTCAATTATTTGGCTCTTTGCTGCTGCTCTGCATTTTCTTTGTTAGAAAAGAGTTTATTCAGAGACCATTTTGTTCTGTTAAAACTAACAGACACTAGCAAGACTAGATTTGTTTCTTGATCAAAAAAATCTCCTTAACGTGTGCGCTGACCATGTTGTTCTGTAGGCTGGACATGACCCTGACAGAACTTACAGATGAGTAACCGGCAAACAACCCAGCAGCTTCCTCACCTGTGTGCGTATGGTCTGTACTGTTCCTCCCTCCCCCTCCACTGCAGCTGGTCCGTTGAAGGCCTTCCTGCCTGAAAAACTCCATTTGCCAAAGTGGCTCTCGTAGTGGAGTCCGCCGCCCTGGCTGAGGCCAGCCCGCTGGCCCGCTCTGTGCCCCGAGTTCTCCAGGAGGCTCGCCGGGCAGAAGCGCTCCGGTCCTGGCAGAGCAGGTGGAGCCACAGAGCCGCTGAAGGAGAGTTGAGAGCTGGACAGCTGCTGGCCCAGGAGACCCTGGATGGAGGATGTACGCTGGAGCGATGTGAGCAGTCCTGCCTCCATCCTGCCCTCTGATTGGCTGAGCAGAGCTAAGGGGAGAGGTTGGGGGTGGTGAGGCCAGTTCTGAGTTGGACCTACGGGGTTGTCTGTACCTGAAATGCAAAAAAAAGAAAAAGACATTTCATTTCATCAGTCTTACTTTAAGGCTCACAGAGAGAAGGTTCTGAGTTCAAAGTTTGTAGCTGGGCATTTCTGTGCAGAGTTTACATGTTCTTCCTTTAGCTGCAAGGCTTCCCTGCAGGTATTCCGGGTTCCTCCCTCAGTCCAAAGACATGCAGGTTATTAGCTTAATTGGTGACTTTAAATTGCCTTTAGGTGTTAATGGTCATCTGTCTCCATTTGCCAGTCCTGAGATGGGTGTACCCCGCCTCTCGCCCAATGTCAGCTGGGATAGGTTCCATAAATACTAATAAATAAATTTACATTATGCAAATGTACAGCAGTTTAGCTCTGTTTACAGTCTATAAACTCTCATATTGGTTTATGACAAGAAAGTTGATCAGTCCATGACAGTAACTGGGATTGCAGCCTCACTTTTGGGGCCCATAAATACATTTAATTGGATCCTATTAGACATTTGTGTGAATTTTTATCATAATTAGGGTCTGAATTCTTAAGTTATGGCCAAAAACGTGATTTGTGAGGTCACAGTGACCTCTGACCTCCAAAATCTCATTAGGTCATTCTTCTTCATTCCAAGTGGACACTTGAACCAAATTTAAAGAAATTCCCTCCAAGCGTTCCAAAGATATCACGTTCACAAGAACGGGACAGACATGTTTATGGCTGTTGCTGGTCCAGTGGCATAAAAAATCATTTACAGAAAGAGTCTTAAGACTGTTGTGTTGTGGAAACCCACTAACACAGGCTGACACCACAACATCTGACACCAGAGACAATCTTTGAACTGATGGTGGTTGAGCTGCAGTACTGCAGGCTGAGGGAAGCAGCTTCAGCTCTTACCCATGGAGGGCTGGACAGTGGTGATGTGTGGCTGGGGAAGGCTGGAGGCTGGCGTACTCTGGGTGGTGTGAACGGCTGGGTTGGTGGAGATGGAGGTGGAGCCGCCTCCACAGTCCGAGTCCTCAATGTTCCCTCCGCTGTTACAGCCAGCACCACAACCCTTCTGTAACCTGCGGAGAGACATATGTTAGAGTTAAGATGCTCAGACTGGAGGGCTGCACCTGATGATTATTTTTAATCGATTAATCTAACCAATTTTTTTGGAGTACTTGATTATTGTAATGACAAATATAATGATTATTCTAAATATTTTTTTGTTACTCACTTACTATCATAATGAAATTACCCAAAATAAAGACCAAAAAATTGTCTCATTAATATTTCAACACTTAATTCACACATCATTCTGAAAAATGATAATTTGACCACGTACCTGTCCCAGCTGCTGATGAGCCAGGTGTAAATGTTGTGTGGGCTGACAGGTCCTCCCCACACAGACCGGAGCTGGCTGTGCCCCCCAGCGTACGAGGTGGTGAGCGGGGACACGTAGATGGGGTAGCCAATTGGCTGGTCGCACGAGGAGTTAATCATGTTCCTCAGGGCCTGTTTGGCGTTTTGAATGCTGCCACGCTCTGGGTTGCGATTGCGCAGGAAAACCAGCTCCTGCTGCTGCCCCGCCCACAGCCCACGCACACACTCTCTGTTCACCTGTAAGGAGCAGCATAAAGGAGGGCGGGCTCAATATAAACAGCATAACCTCATATCTGGATCAGGTTTGGAAAAACATTATGTGAATTGACTGAATTGCATAGAAAAACTAAACTAAATAACAAAAAAGCAATGATTGATTAAGGCAAGAGAGAACACCAAGTAATAAACAAGAAGAGCTGTGACCTTGATGACTCTGAAGCTGAGGAACCTCTTGTTAAGCATGATGATCTTGTACTCGTCGCTGCCGTCATCCATGATATGGCGCAGTGCCAGCAGCGAAGGCATGTTTGCTAGAATAGCGCTGCGCCACACAGGGTCGCCCTCGTGAGATATCAACATCTTCTCCTCGTTGGCAGTGATGGCGTCATACAGCACCATAGGATCCTCATACTCATCTGGAGATGTAAAGTGGTCCTGGAGAGAAATGCAGATTAAAACGTTTGTCTCAATTCAGTGACAAAAAAAAAACATTATTTCAACCTCAAGGTGGGAGAAATGCTACCTGATGCAATTTGAGGGACATCCGCACTCCTGGTGCGACGACTCGATTCAGCAGGTCCATATCTGCAAACACCCATTCATCTCTGGGAGACGTGATGCGAAAGTCTCCCTTGAAGAGTGCATGGAGGCCATAGAGAAACGGCTCCAAGCTGTCAGACAGAAAAACAAAAATCATTCATGCATATTGTGGGGACATATGCAGTATGGGTAGTGACAGGTGGTGTTAGCCACAGTGAGAGACATGGTGATATGGCCTATGGTCCTACCTTGCAGACATGCTGTGAGAGGCCGTGCCCAGAGCTCTTCTTCCCAGGATGCACAGCCCGAAACAGAGGTTGACAAGTGGAGAATCTCTTTCACAAGTCACCGGCTACAACACAACACAGAACTTAAGATAAATAAAGAAATATTGTTCTTTTTTTTTGTTCTACCAGTACTACTCAGGCTGGACCAGGATGAGCTTTTCAATATTGAATGTGATTACTTTAAATTAAAATTTTAGATAAACAATTTAACGAATGATTTTTTTTTCTTGTTTTATAAATAATGAAGACAAAAAAATCCCTAAAGACTAAGACTGACAAGCATGTCTGTTTTTATCACCAGATGTAAGAAAAACATTACTTCTCTTTCTCTCAAATTTTCTCTATACCTTCTTCCTTGCATTTCCACTTTTCTGTATTCAGCATCAAAAATTTAAAATTAATTTCTTCATTTGCGGGCTAGTGTTGTGTATGTTTTTTGGACAAATGAGGGCAGGCGATGTTTGATTACAGCTCAACCAAGAATCAGAATATGGAGAACAAAAAGAGGAAAAAAGGCGACAAGTGAAACCCGACCCATTCGGTGTTAGTGTAAATGCTGTGCAGTCTAACCGTTTGGCGCCTGCTGTTGCAATACTGAATCCAGTCCAGGTAAACCATGCAGAAAGAGGAAGGGGTAATGCCAGAGGCCCTGTGGTCATAGTCCTCATCGATGTTCAGGTTGAAGGTGGGGTCGCTGTCTACGTAGTTAGGCCCAAGACAAGGACGCAGAGCTTCCTGAATCGTCTCATTAGTCAGCCACTCTTCCAGCTTTGAGGATCGACTCACATAGTAGATGATGCTCTGTTTGCAGGAACAAACGTGATCCAAATTATTTGACCATCAAGCTTTTAACATCAAGAGATGTTGACATCAAGAAAAAATTAAAGGCACTTCAGCTCATAAAATACAATCTTGAGCCTTCGACTTACCTTGACATAGTAAGTGATGAGAATCTTACGGAGGTCAAACACTTGCAACATTGAAGCTGCGTTGTTGTCGCTGATGCTGTAGCCCTCTAGTACATACTTGGTGGCGGCCACCTCCCAGGCCAGCCAGCGCTGTCCAAAGGCAGCGTTGAATGACAACATGTGGGGGAGGTGACCAGGTTCGCAGCAGCAGCAGCCCTCGTCCTCCTCTACTCCCTCGGTGATGGCCTCTACCTCCCTCTGCTGACAGTAGGTGCCTGGACAGATGTGAAGCAGACGAGGATCAGAGCAGCACAAGCAAAGAGCTGATGGAAATTTACATTTCATATGAATTAAAAAAGAATTTACCATCATTTTACTGAACTAAATCAAAGACTACAAGAATAAACATCCTCTGTGTGTGTGCATAAAATTAAGTACTTTTAAGATAACTCAAGGTTTTATAAATTTAGATTATAAAGCCCTGCTTTTATTGGTAAGTGACGGCCTCTTTCGAGAGTGACGCACATCATCTATTTTTTTTTTGTCTTGAACAACCTTAAAATAGACTTGCAGCCACAGAACTGATCTTTTATTCAGAAGAATAGAAATATACTATAAGATCTGGCACAAAATGTAATATTAAATAAAACAAATATGCCAAATATGGGTATAGATATTTTCACATTAATACTACTGACTGACCCAAAACAGTTTGATCCTATAAATAAAAGCTACTCTGTGAGAACACTTTACAGATACCAGAGTGACATGTTCAAACAGCAAGTAAACAACTAAAACTGAGCTCATTCTTCCAAACACTGTCCAACCCCGTCACTCCCCGCTGCTGACCTCTGAACTCTAGACCCCTCAGCTGGAAGGTGACCAGGCCGTTGCCAATCTCGATGATGTGCACCAGGGCATTGAGGTAGTCCGAGGCGAGGATGAAGCAGTCGCCTGTGGTGTAGTTGCCCCAGCGGCCAAGCAGCAGGTCACCACACAGGCTGTGCTGCAGAGAGCGCGTCAGGTGCTCGTAGAAGATTGAGTTGAGATTGTTGTCATCAGCACCTGTAAGAGAAGAAAAGATCATCACTGTTCTTCTAGAACAAAAATGAAGATGAGTCATGAAAGAGATATTTGAATGCCGAGAGACTGTTAGGGCGTACCTGGGTTGCGGTCTAACTGAGTGGCAAGTCTGGTGTTGGAATGATCGACGCGCTTGGTGCTGCAAACAGGAAAAACTAGAATCAGAACTGAATGGAGATACTCAAGATCTGGACTTTGTATAAATTTGAAATTAACATTTAAATAGATTTGTTTTTCCAAACACATACTTGTAGTCTCGCTCCCAGAATTTTACAGGTCTGGTGTACGAGGTGACAAACACAGCACTGCCTAGGACAGGATTGAGAGGGGTGGAGAAGATGGCAGAAAAGATGGCCTGGACAAAAAGGACAGCAGAGTCTGAAGTAACATGAGTTAAGGATATCTGATCTGATCTGATCTGAAAAGAAAACAAACAAACAAAAAAAAAAAACCCAACACAACTGGTGAAATGTCTTTAGGACTCAAAACATGCAGAGTTTCACATTGTTTTGTGAAGAAAAGCTGTGTTAACTAATGTCACGCATATTTGTTGATTTATAGCCTAACTAATGTCTATCCATGCATAATATGAACTTGTGCCGCTGCGTTAATTGAATGTAGACATAATAAGCCACATTGAAAGGTCTCTGCCTGCCAAGGCAAAGATCACTGATATGTACGATACTGCAATCGGTATTTATGTAATGTTAAATAAGCAGCTGACAAGGCAAAACATTCAGAGGTGTCGGCTCACTTCACTAAATTTAGTGAAAAATGTCATGTCTTTATATTTTGCACCAAATTATGGTGAGCAGTAATCAATAAGCGTTTCAGTAATCACTGGCGTAAATAAACTTTTTCTGGAAGTAACAATAACAGCGACACCTGTACAATAATACAATATAATACAATAACCCTGCAACAATGTTCTAATGTTCAGTATGTGTTGAGACTGTCAGATTCTGAAGCTATAGTTTTCACAATTGTTGTATTACATTGTATTAAACAGGAACGTGGACACTTTATTATTATTATTGACATAAAATCAAACAAACTGGAGGATACGGGGCACAGCAAAGGGTTGAGCAAAGGCGTGGAAGGCTGAGCCCCAGGTGATCTGCCAGGGGGCAATGTAAGTCAACACAAAGCGCAGCTTGTACAGCAGGTCCCACATCTGAGAATTCAAAGGACAAATACATGAAAAAAATGCACATTACATTGCCAAAATGTATTTATATGACTGCACAGACACTAAAGAGACTGAAGAGTGACTTAACACCACCTGAAAATCTCTGCAGATCCAGCATCAACCAGAGAAGGCAGCAAAATTCAGCTTTTCAACCTGGAGTTCAGTTACTTTTTGACATTAAAGCTACAGTCTGAAACTTTTTAGAGCTGCAACGATTAATCGATTAGTAAATTAATCAGCAACTATTTTGATAACCAATTAATCGATTTGAGTAAAAAAGTCAAAATTCTCTGATTTTAGTTTCTTAAATGTGAATATTTTTTGGTTTATTTCCTCCTCCCTGACAGTAATCTGAATATCTTTGGGTTGTGAGTAAAATAAGACAATTGAGGATGTCAGCTTAGGCTTTGGGAAACACTGATTGACATTTTTCTCCATTTTCTGAAATAAAAAAAAAATACTACTAAACTACTAATCAAGAAAATAATTGACCAATTAATGAACTATGAAAATAATTGTTAGCTGTAGCCCTATAACCAAAAATAACCTTTTGTCATATTTGCTAAAACTGTCACTATTTCCTTGCAGTGGTATACAGAGACAGATGATAATGTGAAAAAAGTTCCTCTGGTGCTCCTAACGGATGAAAACAGCCGTACGTCACATCCCCATCTTGACAATGACCACTGCTGCCTTTCAGTGACACCAAGTGCTGTAAAAGCAGCTGGTCAGTGTGTGCATCATCTGTGTCCCTGGTCAGTAAATGATGTTACTGAGTAAAAGATGTATGCCGAGTCTGTAGCTTGAAGTGAATCAGAAAAGAGCCTTGGTGATGGTGTAGCTAAAGTGTTTACATAAAGCACCTGCTTTTAGAATGGAGTTTGGTTTAACAGTTTGCCCATTAGAAAAAATGCCAGGGGCAGAGGATGTTTTAACATTAATTATTCACATAAATTGAGCTGAGCTACTTTCTAATAATGAACCTTGTAAACAGCAGAAAGTAATATAGGAAGTGGAGCTAAAACTGACCTGTTTCCTAAGTCTCTGCTCATAGTAAACATTTGCAGTATTAAAAACAAATGGCTCTCAGAACAGAGACAGTGAATCAGCTTCACGACAGACGTAATTAGTTTATAGTTAAAACAGATTACCAAAACAGCAAGTGTTTTAAAAGTATAACAGTAAAAGATGCCTTAAATAATTACCTGGAGATATAATGTATATACTGTATGTCAGGTTCATCCACTTTAATGGAGGCAGGCTAAAAGGACCCCTATATCTTTAATGTTTTTTCTATGTTTATCAGCATGGACCATAGGACCATAGGCCACAGGAACTGGGCTCCTGATCATCAATAATCAATACAGTTTTATTATCTTATGTGTTTAAACTAGCAAAGACCACAGAATTTGGACTTACCGAATTAGAGTAGTTTTCACCCAAAAAGAAGCAGAGACATGACGCACAAGCAAAGTACCCGGATGGACTCCTCTCACCAGTGACATTTGCAAGAATCCACCACATCTGAACAAAAACAACCTGAGCCAACCTCCAACCAAAAACATCAGTATTTGACTACCTGGGAATAACACAGGGAGTCAAATATCAAACAGGTTAGAAGCTGATTCTGGTGGTCGTCTTCATCCAGATGCAAAGGATTGCTGTAAATGTCATTAGGAGCACTAGGACGAGCCAAAAGAACTTGATTTTTTGTCTCATGTACCACTGTCAGGATATAGTGAGAGTTTCGGTAAATATGACACTGTATTCTTTTTAAAGATGTTACCAACTGTAGCTTTAATCTGTCCAACATACACAATAAACTGATTTGAGAGTTGAATATGAGTGCATTATTTTGCATTGTGATTAAAATCCTGAGGGTGTGTGTCCTAACCTTGCTGAAGAGGATGGACATGAAGTAGTAGTCAATTAGGAAGGTCTCTGAGAAGTGGGGGTAGTCAAAGTAAAAGAAGAGCGTGGTGAAGCACAGCGTGACATACTGCTGCGACGGGGCGCAGAAGGACGACCGCAGCAGCTTCATGCCTGCTACTGAGATGAAGAGGGCTCGGCTGCTGGAGGGGAAAAAGACAGAGAAGAAATCAGTAACACATATTGACACACACGGCTAAACCTATAGAGTGAGGTACATGAGTTCTCCAAACCCAGATTAACTTAAAATGAAAAAATTAAGGCTGGGTTTCACCAGCAAGCATTAATTTTTAAATTATGGTTTAACTAAAATTATGTTCTCTTAAAATTGAGTAAGTTAAAATTTAAACCACTCTTTAAACTCATCTAATTTCAGTTTGCATCACTAAATTTGGATTTACTAAACTGAGATTAGTTTTTAATCATACAGAAGAGCTCTGCTTAATTTTAAATCTGGATTTACTCATTTTAAACCTAGTTTTGCTAAACTCTGATTAGCACTAATCTAAGGTTAAAATATTCTTCATTTGCGCTACTCAGTCTAACTGATGCCTTCAGCTTTACACAGGCTACTGCACAAACTGGCTGGTTTATGGATGGAAAAGCAGAAAAATGGGGAAACAACTCTAAGAATATATTTTATATATCTTGTGCTTCTCAGCACAACCTGCAGAGAGCAATACACCTGAGAGTGGTTGAGTCTATTAATTTTATGTTCAACACTTCCAACACACACAGCTAACAGCACATATCCCCGGGGAGCAGAGATGGTGAACAGTAGAATGAATGGATGTGAAATAGTTTGGAAACAGAATGAGTCAAGTCCTTACTAGATGTCCAGTTCTTTATGGTTCTGGCCCACAGTTCGAGCTTCTGTCGTGAGGGAGTTAAGCACCACAGCTGGGTAGATGAAATATTTTTCCACACACTGAAGCCACGCATATAGCTTCTCAAACCACATCAGCTGAGCAGCATCTGAGGCAAACAGAAAGCAAAACCATCTTACACATTTATTGATGAGAGTCCAAACTCTGGCTTTTGCCCTCATTTTCACCCC
>JAJHUR010126290.1:0-39917 GCA_027495735.1 Lutjanus campechanus | reverse complement strand
CAGAAATGTTCAGTGTCCACCCCAAAACTTCCTGTACTTTAGGAAAGTACTACCCTCCAAGCAGGGACTTTTTGGGGGTAAAATAATGTCCCCAGAACGTAATTTAGATCGTGGACTGGATCCTGCTGTGGAAACACTCAGTTCTTCCACAGTTTCCTAGTTCCCGGGGAGTCCCCACTTTTCTCATAACTGACATTGTTCCAATTCTGCCTGAAAAATATTTCTGACCATACAGGACTTATTGATACTATGAAATGGGGATGAACGCATGTCTTGTCAAATACTTTGTAATCTGCAGTCTTAATATCCCCTCCACTATCCTCTCCGCTATCCCTATCCCAGGTGTTCAATCAGGCAGCTTTTCAGGCAAAGAATGCCCGTGACCTGACGGATGCCTTGGCCGACTTCATGGACTGCAGCATTGTCATCCCACCCACTGAGATCCAGAACGAAGCAATGCTCACCTCGATTATAAGTTTTCAGAAGAAACTGCTGCAGGACAGGTGCCAGACCTCTGATTCCCCACCCTCACTGGACTCAAAGCCTCGCAGGGGTGAGTTAGTTCAGCTGTAGAACTTTGGATTTTATGTAACACATACACAAATATGCTATGTGCTACTCTTGTCAAAATTGGACAGAAAGCCAAATTCTGAAGATGGTGGAAAGACGTTTCTAGGTTACCTGTAAAGGCGACATCTACTCACATCTTAAGTTAGCTTACTAGCTAACTAGCTAGCTAATCTACATCAATTATTAGCTATCTAGTAGCTAGTGTTTTGTGATGGAGGGGTCAGTTATTTGCTGGAATAGTTTTCTATCATCAATTCATAGTATTCACATGAGACTGACATTGTTTTCCTCCAGTTTCCATCGCTACCGGGCCTCCACCTGAAGACCCCTTGGCCCGTACTGGGCGACCGTTCGGCGGGATGATGCGAGACATAAAGAGGCGCTACCAGCACTACAAGAGTGACCTCACAGATGCTCTTAACGCCCAGGTTCTTGCTGCCATCATTTTCATCTACTTCGCTGCCCTGTCTCCTGCCATCACCTTCGGAGGATTGCTGGGTATGTGTGCATATTTGTGTGAGACATGGAATTGCTTTTGTATATGATAATAATAATACATTGATGTTGTCTTTGCCGCTACAGCTGATAAGGTGGACAATATGATGGGCGTCCCCGAGCTCCTCATCTCCACAAGCATTCAGGGGATCATCTTCTGCTTCGTTGCAGCTCAGCCCGTCCTGGTGATAGGCTTCTCTGGTCCTCTGTTAGTGTTTGAAGAGGCTTTCTTTGCTGTAAGTTATAGCACTGAATCATACCCATATTTTGGTGAATTGGTTAGCTTTCAATAGTCTTTTCTGATCCATTTCATCCCGCTGAGCTCAACTCATCCAATTTCCTTCATTCAGTTCTGCAAGTCTCAGGACATTGAGTATATAGTGGGGAGAGTGTGGGTCGGAGTGTGGCTGGTGATCATTGTGATCATCATTGTGGCCTTTGAGGGCAGCTTCCTGGTGCGTTTCATCTCCCGCTTCACCCAGGAAATCTTCTCCATCCTCATCTCCCTCATCTTCATCTATGAAACCTTTGCCAAGCTAGGAAGGGTAAAACCATTTCCATCCATTTCACACAATTCTTCTGTCCAAATAAAATATGATTTGAAGAGATAGTCTGGATTTTTTGAAGTGAGGTTGTATGAAGTACTTACCCATACTTAGATCGTGGTCAGCATGCCCAGTTGGTAGAAGCAGCAGGATTACTGATGTAGGAAATTAAACAGCAAAATCAGCAGAAAAATGTATTTTTGCCACCAAAATAAAGCCCTACCTAAAAAATCATTATCAGTTTAAGTGTCTGCTATATTTAAAATATGTTCACCACTTTATCTTGCCATCAGACAGCCTTATCTGCTGGGAAATATGAGCCAAATATCATTGTCTCTAAAGTCACCAAACTTGTTCGGCAAAAGCAGTCTTTTACCTCACAGATACATATGGGGGCTGCTGGACTACTGCTGCCTAGATCGGTTAGATTGGTTTTGTTATTATGTTATTTTGTTGAATCCGAACTATGCTTTTAAAACACAAAAGTCACACAATAACACAAGCTAACAGGTCAAGGCGGCAGTAGACAAGCAAATCTTATGTTCTGTGAGGTAAAATCGACAGCAATATTTGGCTTATACAATGGCAGTTTCCCATCCGAAAAGGCTTTCTGACATCAAAGTAAAGAGGCGAGAATATTCTAAATATAGTGTACTCCTGCTGCTTCTCTAAAACGGGGGTGTAGCCTCCGACATCTGCTGTAAGTCGTGTACTGACTTTAAAAAGTACCTCATACAACCATGCTTCAAAAGATCTAAAAACCATCCCTTTAATGTCTGTGATTATAGTGCTAATTCTCATCTCTCTTCATCTTCTCTCTCCGGACTTCTCTTTAGACCTTTAAGGCCCATCCACTGATTCTGAATTACGATCACCTGAATTCCACTCTAGAAAATCCCTGGCACCCAAAGGTGGAAGAGACAGTCCTGTACGACAATGCTACTGGCAACACGACTGTTATTATCAACACTATTAAGCCACCTTATCCCAACACAGCCTTGCTCTCCATGTGTCTCATGTTAGGCTGCTTCTTTATCGCTTTCTTCCTGCGGCAGTTCAAGAACGGCACTTTTCTTCCTGGAAAGGTGAGTCCAGGCCCAGTCCTGCTTGTTTCAGTAAAGACATTTTTGCCAATTATAAATAAACAGGTTATAAACCGCTGAATTAAATTTTAAACTCGTAAATCATTTTTTATGTGTGCCTTCCAGGTCAGACGTTTGATTGGTGACTTTGGCGTGCCCATTTCCATTTTCCTCATGGTTGTTATTGACTACAACATTGAGGATACCTACACTCAGGTTGGCTCATAAGTCTCAGCCTACTTTATGTGTTCAATGCATGCACAATTCAGGTGAAAATTTAAAGGATGGATTTGTGATTTTATGGTTTTATTGGAGCTGATGAGAGACAAAATCTACAGTCCTCCTTCTGTATGGAGGACAAAAAACAGCTAAAAATGAATAGAAATAAATAATTAATAAATGACTCAATAAATAAAGTATGCTATTAAATGTTGTCCTTAATCAGTTCAGTTGAAAGCACATAAGCAAGGGATCTTTTCAATGGCTTTATATCAAGTGAAACCTGTTTCATTGAATATATGAGCACCTGACAATTGTTATAGACAGATTTGAAAAAAGAAAAAAAGTAAACCTATTCTTTAAATGTAATAGATTGCATTAAAAATTGGTGACTTTCCCTCTGCAGAAACTAGTGGTTCCCAAAGGTCTGATGGTGTCCAACCCGGCCAAAAGAGGCTGGCTTATCAACCCCTTCGGAGAGCACCAGGCTTTCCCTGTGTGGTTGATGTTTGCTTGCTGTGTCCCGGCCTTGCTCGTCTTCATTCTGATCTTTCTGGAGTCTCAGATCACAACGTAAGCCAACAACACTGTCACTCACTGAATTGTCAACCTCAGAAAAACACTACCCACCTATAACCACATTTCTGGCATCTGTTCACAGTCTGATCATAAGTAAACCTGAGAGGAAGATGGTCAAAGGCTCTGGATTCCACTTTGACTTGCTGGTTTTAGTCGGCATGGGAGGGCTCGGTGCAATATTCGGTGTGCCATGGCTCAGCGCTGCCACGGTGCGATCTGTCACCCATGCCAACGCCCTCACCGTCATGAGCAAAGGACCAAAACCTGTGATTGAAAAGGTGGTGGAGCAGAGGATTAGTGGCATTGTGGTGGCGTTGCTGGTCGGTACGTGCTGTCTAATCATCCCATCTTCAATGAAACTTTTCTACAACTGCATGTCTAGAAATAGACAGGTCTGCCATTAAAATACACCACCCTCTATCTGAACGTCTGTTTCTGTTAAGGTCTGTCAATCCTGATGGAGCCGATCCTTAAGATGATTCCGATGGCGGCCTTGTTTGGAATCTTCCTCTACATGGGAGTTACATCACTCAACGGCATCCAGCTGTGGGATCGTATGCTGCTTCTGCTCATCCCAAAGAAATACCACCCAGATGAACCCTACGCCACCAGAGTAAGAGTGCCATGATGACAGGATAACTTAAGTGCTTTAGAAACAGCATGCAACAAATATGTGTTTATGCCTCCATGCCTTCACACGTAATTCAATTCAACACTGGACGCTAATTGCTGAAGTTTTGAAAGTGAAATTCTTTCTCATTCTTGCTTGATGTATAACTTCAGCTGCTCAACAGTCCAAGGTCTCCATTGTAAAATGTTGTGCTCCATAATTCACTACACATTTTCAATGGGAGACACACTGTTATTAACACATGCAGAATGTTTCTTGTCATTGTCTTGCTCAAACAAGCACGGACGTCTCTGAAAAGACCTTTGAAGGTAGCACAGGGAACAATCTGGATGATCCGTCTCCTCTCAAGCACAGAGGACACAATGTCCATGATTTTCAAAAATAATCTGAAATGTGGATTCGTCAGAGTCTCCCAGCTCTTTTAGGATTTGGGGTTTGTAATATGTCACATGAGTTGGCCACTATTAGAGACTCGAAATCTCGTCATAAGCATGTTCAGCCACGTCTGTGTGACTAATATTTCTACATGTTGGTTACAGGTGAGCACAGGACGAATGCACTTGTTCACAGCCATCCAGATAGTGTGCCTTGCAGTTTTGTGGATTGTTAAGTCCAGTCCAGTGTCCCTCGCACTTCCCTTCATCCTCATCCTCACCATCCCTCTACGCATGGTTATGACTGGCCGTCTCTTCACTGAACTGGAAATGAAATGTGTAAGTATTTCTGTCATTTGTTTTTTCAATAGTAATAATGTAGATGTAAGAATTTAAGTGTGTGTATGTGTTAAACATTAATTTTTTCTCTGTTTTAGTTGGATGCTGATGATGCTAAAGTGACATTCGAGGAGGAGCCGGGGCAGGATGTATACTGTGAAACTCAGATGCCATTGTAGATGTCTTCCATGACAGCTGCCAGCAACATTTTATTTAGACAAAAAGATGTTTATTTTATATGTGGCTCAAATGAATGTTTCATCTACTTGAGCACAAACACGTTTTGAGTGTTTTTTTTTTCATGAAAAATGCAGATTTAGATTCTATCTTTATAGTAAAAGCTGTCTTGGTCAAACATTCCTGAAGATTTTTCAATAGTCACTCAGGTCAGTTTTTTGCATTATGTTGTTTTATTTGTGTGCTTTAACGCCACTGAAGCTGGAAATATTCAAAAAACACTGACATGTGTTTTACAAAAAATAATGACATGAAAATGCAAAGTGGGCAGAATACATTAAATTAAAATGAAATAAAAACTCTTCAATAATGCCAGCACTCCCAAAATGCTCAGATTGAATGCTGAGTGGAAAGTATTGTAGTGCTAAAAGCCAAAATTGCATGTTTTTCCAAGGAATCACAGACTGAATGTAACGTGTTCTAACATGTGCCACTTATGTTATTGTTATATTCACTTGTTTGATGCAAGTAAAATCCAAACTCTGAATTAGATAACACATGATTTATGAGGCAATGATGAAAGTAAATTGCAGATATTGTAGCAAGAATGATCAAACTGGTAACACTGTAAAGTTACAGGACAACATCACGATGCAAGGAGAGGGAACACGTAGAATTATTTTGTGTGTGGCTAAAATGTGTACTGAGTGTTATGTTAATGTCTTCTTGCCATCTCTCTATAAAAAATAAAAACTACCTCCCATCAGCTTTGTTTCCTTGATTGCGGTTAGCTTTTGAAGAGGGTTAAGGAAAACAGAGATCCTACTGGTAACACTTTATTTGAAGGGGCATGCATAAGACTGACATAAAACCGTCATAACCATGTCATTACACCTGTCATGAATATGAAGTAGTCTTTGTGATCATTTATGACTGCGTCATTTTGTCAGTTATGTCATTTTTAATGCAATGTTGACATTATCTGAGATTTCTTTGTTTTAATAACTTGACATTAATCAAGACAACAGTTCCTCGTAACATGACAAGTTCAAATGGCACCACTTTAGTTGAAGTCAAGGACAAAAGGGTATTCGTGACACAATTATGATGGCCTTATGACAGCCAATGTCAAAAACAGCGACATATGTGACAGTATAATGTAATGTTAAAACATCAAGTTTCTTTAAATTTGATTAGGCCTGCTATGGAACGTTTATATTTATATATATAATCTTAACTCTGTATTGAAATGACATAATTGACGGAATGACAGTTATAAACATTCACATAACATTTTTTAAATTTTCAAGGCAAGAATGAAGGTTAAAAGTGCAGATTTATCATCTGCACTTTTAACCTTCATTCTTGCCTCGAAAATGAAGGAGGAAATGTGTTTCCTTGTTTTTCCTCTGGCGACAGTACAAGGAAACAGGGTTTAGTAATTTTGTTACATTTATTTATAGAACATAAGATATTATTTAATATTTACAGTATTCGGACGATTTAGTGCTGTGAGTCAATCCTCTCCGGCTCAATAGGTGGCGCCGTGCAAGCTCAAAGCTGGTCTGCAAGTGCGCTAGCTTCAGCTAACCACAAAGAAGAAGAATAAGCCTAATTGGCTGTTTTTTGGCTACTAAAGGTGACGCTGATTGGTTGCTCTCTCAGCAAGGACCCTCCTCCCGGAAAACCGTCTGCCATGATCTAAAAGAGACCCCCAGACCTGCGGAAAATCTCGCGAGAGTGATCATGTAAACGCAAATTACGACCTTTTCCAGACCTCTAAACCTGCTTTCTATCTCTAAATCAATCTAGACTTAACCGGATTAAAAAACATGATTAGTTTGTACAAGGTGCGTTAGCAAGAAACAAAGCGTACAAATCTCGCGAGAGTTTCGCAAATCAATGGTTCCTTTCTAGACAGGACCGTTCCAAACATGGAGGCACAGCATGTTATCGGCTAAAAACAAGACATAAGTATTTTGTTGTGTTGTTTGTTCTGTTGAAGAAAGCAACTGTCAGTTAAAACGGAGTTTGTAAATATATCGTTCGATCAAAAACCTCTAGCTCCATGTTTATTTGTTGGTAATGAAACTGTTATGTAGCAGACTAAGCTCGGGAAGTTACCTAGCTAGCTAATGTTGTACAGTTTCCTAGTGTCACATGGATTGATTTTAAGTTCAGTTTTCATCCATAAAACATCACAAAAGACTTATACCGGAGACGCATTTAATGGGAAAATGAGTGGAAATAACCCTGAGGAAGGATCTGGTGGGTATAATTATATAAACCGGCTAATATTTTACAAATAATTTTTGTGGCAGCTGATACAAGCTAAATGTCTAAAGTTACTTTACACGAATTACCTAAAGAAGCTTGGATTTCCTTGGATGGCTCCAAAGATGGACTGTGTTTTTTCTGTCCCCACTGACTACAGCTTGGACCGAGGCAAACCTCAAGAAGCTTTTTGCTGCAATGAAAGCCTGCATCCCAGAGAAAGAAAGACATTACGCGTATGTCAAAGGGATGAAAGATCTGGCCTGGGAAAAGGTCGCGTTCCCCCCTTTTTCTCCTGAAGAATGCCAAGAAAAGTGGCAAGAGATGTCTCAGAGGGTGAGTTACCTGTAAACTTATATTATTTGAATTGGGGTTGTATGAGGTACTTATTGATGGTCAGTGTATTACCTATAGTAGATGGTGGTCGACCACCATTTTGGAGAAGAAAAAATCAGTATCAGTTAAAGTGTACAGTATGTATTTTCACTGCTTTACCGTACAGCTGTTATAAAGGCCAAATATTGCACTGTCTTGCTCAACCAGACCTCTTTTCACAAAATCTGTAAATTTACCTAACAGAACACAGGTTTGTGTCACTGCAGTGAATCCAGACTTAGGTTTTAAAACCCCGAAGTCACACAACAATACAAATTAACTAAGCAATCAAGGCAGGGTAGACTAACAACCGTCAGGCTCTGCAAGGGAAAATTACTGATTTAGCAAATGGAGTCTGGTTGAGTGATATTTGACCCATAACAATGGTTTCCTATCATGTTGAAGAAACACTACAAACTACAATTTGCAATTCCAAAATAATCCTTGAGGACTGACTGAAAACACATAGTACATGTCATTAGTTAAGTGTTATATCCTTGTTCTTGCTCAGATGCGCAAGATTCGAACCCTCACAGAGCTCATCACTGAAGCTGAAGAAGTCATTTCCTGCTCTCCAGATGCCCTGAAAAAATATCAAAAATCTCTGCATCGTGGCAAAAGAAACAAGAAGAGGAAGAGGCTCTCTGAAGACACCTCAGATGTAAGTGATTGTCACATCAGCCAGTCCTAGTTATGAATTGCAGTGCACTGTTGGCGTGGTTAGCTGGGTTTATTCTGTTTATTCTGTAATATTAATTTGATTTAATACAGTTCATATGATAGCAGTTGTTCGGAAGCGTACATAACACTGCTGGACAGGTTGTAAATCTTAATCTTCAAATTTGTGTGGCTTCTCTAAAACAGGATGAGCTGGGTTCTAAGGATCAAGAAGGCCTGCCATCCAAGCCTCCTACGTAAGCCGCACACACACACACACACACTGCACTGACGGGGATTGGAGTTGAATTGTTTTGCTTTTTTTTTAATAATATTTATTCTGGGTTGAGGAGGGATGCCAGTTTTGATTAAGTTTGTTTTTGATAGCTAACCAACTAGTTAAAAAATGCAAAATGACGTGAAATACAAGAGGCGGTCTAGTGTGGCTCTCCCACCGCAGTGAGCTTTGGTACTGCAATTTGAAGCACTTTCGTTTTAGATGTGCTTTTTCTGTTGACTTTACTGAAGTTTATTCAGTAACTTAATGCATTTTAACAGCACGATTAGCACATTTGTCAGGATTGCACTGCACAATCAATGGACTGATCCTGCATATCCTGCAGAGTGCGCTATATCTCCCCCACAGTAGTGGGAAGATTTAGGCTATTAAATAAATGGACAAATTGTTCCAAATGTGATAGGTCATAGTCAGATATGTGTCTACCAAGGCTGTGCCACATTTGGTGCTCTCATAAGGTACCAGCAATCATATTCTTATCCAACAGGCACCATTGCATTTCTAAGAGTTACATGCTCAGATTGGGAAATATGGACAAACCAAATATCCATTATTTGGTGACCAAATATCTTGATATCCATATTGAGACAATATTGTGGGAATGATTATTGGTGCATAAACAAAATATGAACTCAATGAGATTTGTGATCAATAATGTAATGTGAATAGAACTAAATGGGTAAAGACAAATAACAGAACAGTCTTGTAATTATGTCACTTTAGTGTAATGCAGCCTCTAATGCCAGTAAAACAACATTTGTTGCCTGTCATGATATAACTTCCATAATCTTAGATAACATCTCGTATCACAATAACAGTATAATATCGATATATTGTCCAACTCTAGTATATGTTCAATATTTTCTGCATTAGATTTTATCTGCTGATATGAAGAAGCCCGTTGGAGGACCACAAAGTTGAGAGGAAGTCGAGCCTCATTATAGACATTATAGACTTGGCTTTATTACAGGTTTCAATCACATTTTATGTCTTAGCTTTGAGTAAATGAAGTAATAGTTTGGATTATTCAATGTGGGTCGAATGAGGTGTGTATCGAGTCTGTCACCTACAGTCAGTGCCGGTCAGAGTTGGAGAAGCAGACAGGAATTCCAGCAAGACAGATAAGAAATGTACTGCTGTGGACAGGATCATTAGCAAAATGTCTTTTAGCCACTTAAAAAAGCCCACCTAAAAAAAAATAAATAGTTTAAGTGTTTAAAGTTTAAGTGTACACTATATTTAGAATATTTTCACTGTTTACCTCGCTGTCAGACAGCCTTTTGCAACAAGAAACCGCCATCATATAAGCCAAGTATCACTTGCTCTTGCTCAACCAAACACCATTGGTGAAATAAACAATTTTACTTCGCGGAACATGGGAGTTGCAGGTCTACTGCTGCCTTGATCTGTTAGTTTGTTTGTGTTATTGTGTGACTTCGGTGAATCCAAACTAACCTTTTAAAACACAGAAGTCACACAACAACACAAACAAACTAACTTCTGGAGCCAGCAGCAGATGATCAACTCCTGTGCTCTGAGAATTAAAATGACAGATTTTGCCAAATTATCCAAATTATCCCTTTAAGTAACATGAAAGCAGTTAATTAACCAGTAGTTGAGTATGTGTTGTGTCTGTGTGTATCTTCAGAAATGGCTACAATCTATTCTGCAAAGAGCAACTGGCGTTCATGGAGGGCATCCCAAATAATGCCCATTTAAGTGAGTGTGGCAAACGCTGGCGAGATTTGACTGAGGATCAGAGGGATGACTACAGCAAACAATGCAATGATGTATGAACACACACATACACACACACACACACACACACACACACACACACACACACACAAGCTGTTTCATACGGTTACAGTAAAAATCTGCTGTTACTTTTGTTCTTTCAGTTGAAGAATCAGTACATGAAAGAGCTGGATAAATATCTAATGGTGAGTCATTTACAAGACTTGAAGTGCAGCATTGAGCTGATACTGGCAGACTTTGTGTGACGATGGTGTTTGTGTTTCGCAGGCTTTCGATAAGAAGAAGCAGAAGCGGCTCCTAAATAAACATGGCATCAAAGCACCAAAGGTAAGAAGTAACACATTTGGAGAACTTTTCTAATTGGATTGAACCCGTTTGATCACTTTTTCAGCTGTAAACTTCTGTCTTTCTCTTTTTCCCGATGCCTCATATTAGCAACGGTGCATACTCCTCTTTGAAGGTCAAACTTTGTCATTAATATGCAGGTCGAGACAAAAAAGGTGAAGATATTTCCTGGCGAGCCCAAGAAGCCACTTCGGTGAGCATGAGCATCAAACAGCACAGGAGACCCAGAATTAAACTTGCACCACATTAAACCCACACATCAGACTAGTGACTGTTTTTTTTTTCTTTACCCACAGATCCAACAATTTAATTTTCTTCAAAGAGCAGATGGAACTTCTAAAGGAGGAAATCCCAAACTCAAATAAGCGCTTCACAAAGATCAGCCAAATGTGGAAAGACCTCTCTGATACGGAAAAGAGACGCTACAGAGAGAAAGTATTGAAGAACAATAGTAAATATGAGATGGAGCTGCAGAAGTGGTTTAAGGTATAAAGAATCCTCTTCTTCAATTTTCTTTCATTTACACACTGGTAGGTCCCTTAAAAACTGTCACCTTTTACATTCTTTAGACATTGAAACCAGCAGAGAAGGGTGACTATCTGAAATCAAACCCCAGTGTAAGTACCTTCTAAACATCCAAATACCCATTTGTTTCTTTCTTTGACCTTTTTCTAAGATTCTTAAAATACTTATTTTTGCAGCAATTGCAGTATCTTGATTCCATACTGGCGCATAAGAAAAAGGATAGCTCGCACAGACCGTCGGTAAGTTTTAAATTGGACTTATGACTTTCTTTTTAATTCACTAGATTTATGCTAATTATTATGCTGTCAATAGTGAAAACTCAGTTAAAGAGTAGGGTAAGCAATGTAGAGCTGTATAATGTAATGCATTAAAAAAATGGTTTAAGTGTATGCTATATTTAAAATATTTTCACTGCTCACCCTTTTCTAACAGGAAACTGCTGTTATAGAAGCCAAATATTGCTCTCTGCAAACTAACCAGACTCCTTTTGGCAAAAACAGGAATGTTACCTTGCAGAACACCAGAGTTACTGGTCTACCACTGCTTTGACTGGTTAGTTTGTTTTCATCTTCTGAAAGCCCTCTGAGCAACTCCTGTGTTCTGTGAGGTAAAATGTTTTTTGCCGAAGGAATCTGGTTGAGGGAGAGAGAGTGATGTTTGGCTCAGATAATGGCGATTTTCTGTCCGAAAAGTGTGTCTGACAGCAAGGTAAATATAGATTTTAAGCGGCTAAAATACATTTTGCTGCTCACGCAGTTCACAGCAGTACATTGCTTAACTTCCATGCTGTTACTCCGCCCTGCTTTTCCAAACTTTCCAACCACAATTTACAGTAGATTATACACTGATGATTGATGAGCAACCCCACTTAAAATATTCCATCTGCTGCACTCGGGTTATAAAGCTCTATTATCAGTCCACATGTATTGTATGACACACAGGATTCAGAAGATGAAGACATCGAAGACAGCAGCAGTGATGAAGAGCAGTCCAAACCGGACCTTGAAGAGGTTTGAATACTAAAACTATACTTGTACTTTTGTATTTAATTTAGCAACTCTGTGCATCCAGCTCTTATATATGTCAACTCTTGGTCCACAGTCTGAAGAGGAAGAAGAAGAAGAAGAAGAAGAAGACGAAGACAAAGAAGAAGAAGAAAAAGGGGATGACATCTCGTTCAATATGTATTAAATGGTGATGAGATTGTCCACAGAAGCACCACACACACTTCAGAATTTCAGAAATGGATTCTGGATTTGAGATGATGGACAGTCACTCCAGTGGTTGACTTTAATGCTTTGTTGTATGTCAGCCATATTGGCTGGAAGTTGCCATCACCAAGGCGCCAATCACCAACAAAGACGCTGTATTGTACCATTACTTTGCTTTTTCTTTTTTTCTTACCTCTACTGTGATATGTGTGTACAAAGTTCAAGAGAGCAGCATGAACAGGAGATTCTACTGATTTTATTGGGGTCAAAATGGATGCATAATGACTCAAACCAACTATTTTCCAACTGTTCACATTGAGTGGAAAAAACAATTCACTGAAAAAACAAAAAGAATATCAAGCATCTTTTTTTATTAGTACCTTTTTATTATTTGTAACTCCTTTCTTCTTGTTAGAAGAAAAGAGAGCTTTCTTCTAATAAACATGTTATATAAAGATGTGATTAATCTGAGATCATCTCATACAAGCAAAAAAGTACCCATGTAAATACTTTATAAACCACTTTATACACTTTATACTCTTCATAAGTTATTAACAAGCTGTTACAACGTTAGATGAAGAAGGCAACAGTCACTTGTTGCTTGCCAAATAGTGAGCTCTAATTTGTCTGTACAGTTAAGTCTCAGATCTCATTCCTTTTTTAGCTTACTTTGTCCTCTCAATCAGCAGCATTTACACCTGTCGGCTTCATCAGATATTTGTTGAGTTACCAGCATCTGTCCACTGTCAACATATTGTAATAGTCAGAAAGCTAAATTTAGCATCAAATTACCAGATTCTTACACTAAGGTTTTTGACAGTGTTGTTTACCTTGTTGATTACTCAGCATGCACCATTTTACATTTTACAATAAGGCTCCCATTTATAGTTATGATAATGGTAACTCACTTGTAAAATAGTGATAAAGTTTAACGTAAATTAGAGACTGAAGTCCCTTTTTATGGTTTCATCTATAAGTTGATGTGCAGTGGTGTTTATGCACTAATAGTTTAATTATTTATTTAGTTTTATTTTTTATTTTTTTGCTATGATGTGACTCCAGTGCCAGTGTGAACAGCACAAATCACATAAAATCTGATCTTTTCAAATGTCATTTGGCCCTATAGGTCTGATTTTTTTTTTTTTAAGTTTATGCAGTTTGACCTTAATGTGAACAGTCATGTTGGAATTCACGTGGCTTTTAGTGTCTTGCCACAAGACTTTTGTGGAGAGGCACTGACAGACGACAGATCATGAAGATCCTTGCATGAGATCTGTCTCTGTGAAGCCATTCATGATCTGCCCACAAATTTGCTGACTTCCACTGTGAATCATCAGCTCTTAAAAGAAACTCTTAATGCTTACAACAGCATGTTGCGTATGAACTCTTTGCTGTTGTTAATTTGCACATGAGAGTCATATTAGGACCATGATCAGTTCACACTAAAGTCTGATTTTGGCCACAGTTTAAAAATAGTGTGAACAGTCAAATAGGGCTGCACAATTAATCACAAACATCATCAAAATCGCAATATGGCCAAGTGCAATATCTAAATTGCAGAACTGGAACCAAATTGCAAACCAATTTTTTCAGTAAAAACGAAAATTGTAATGCAAAAATGATCATTCCCACTAATTGCTGCATATCGTAATCGCAATATAGTCAAAATAATTGCAATATGACTCTTTTTTTTCCTTTTTTTTAACCATATGCAGCCCGACAGCTAAACAAACAAACAAAAATCAAATCTGAGCAATAAATCAGAATTGAACACTAAGGCATGCAGAGAGAATGTAGTGGCCCAATCAGGATTGAAAAGGTTAAATTTCATGTGATTTGTATTGTTCACACTGGCATGAAAAAAATCACATTTGAGTCACATTTGAGAAAGAGAAAATCAGATTTGGAGATCTGTTCCCTGCAGTGTAAACATAGCCATAGTAGTAAGCAGTAATTGCCAAATAGTGAGCCAACATCATTGTATGTTATAACTTGTCTAGAATAATTTATTATTGATTTAATAAGTGTTACCATAATTAAAAAAAAAAAAAAACTAATTATAAATCATTTAATTAAATCAATGATGTAGTCTTATTGTAAAGTAGAATCAAAAGTTCAAATAACAAGGCACAAACCAGACCAGGGTTTTGTTTTGTTTTTTAAATGTGATGGTTTATAATGACTTCTACAGAACCCAACAAAATGCCAATTTTAGCCCTCAATTGCATGGGTTACCACGCAGTCACATGCTGGTCTGGAGGAGAAACACTCTGCTGGAGTTGAGTGACTGAGCTCTGCTGCAAAGGAAGCGCTCGGTGGGAACTCGTGCAGCGATCGATTGCTCCTGTCTGATCTCTGTGATGTAAAGATGGATGCCTGCCGAAATAGGTAAATAAACACAATTAGCCATTTGCTGAGCCGTGATTGCGGTTTTCCTCGTGGATAGGCTTTATTCTGGGAAACTAGGGTCGTTTGGGTCTTTTTCTGGGTTTGTACGAGAGGTTGAGAGGCGGACAGCCGCAGTGCAGCAGCAGTGTTGGGTCCGGGGACTCGCCTCGCTGTTAGTCAAATGTAATTCTTCAACCATTCAGTCAGATACAAATGTGTCACTTTATTTGTATTTACTCCGCCTAGCCTGCCACATTTCACATGTTTATCTCGTAGCTTTAGCCGCTGTAGTGTTTGTGAGGAGGATCCAGCCTCTCCTGTAACCTCTTAACATGTTCAATTCCTCCAGCCTATTCACAGCCACGCTCTTTGTTTTCTTCAGCAGGGTTTTAGCTAAGCTACTCTCATCAGACAGCACTTCTCCGACTGAAAACTGAGCTAACGTCGTGTTTGAGATGTTGCAGTGCTACAACACCAACGCTAAGCTCTTGTGTTTTGTGTTATTCGCAGGTTATAAACGTGGGAAGTGTGTCCCTGCCTGGCAGTGTTCAACGTGCAGTTGTGAGTAGCTGCATCACAGTCAAGGCGTCAAATGTGCGCCACTGATTTACATTCATTGGGTTGGAGAGGATTTTAACGCCACCGTGTTGCTAACTGTGTGTGTTTTCCTCCTGCTGCAGCCCTGTTTTGGCCGATGCTTGCTGCGCTACAGCATGACCACAGCAGTGTCGGCTCATCTGGTAGTTCTGGCAAATGAAAATGGAGGAGGTTTCAATGTCCAGCCTGGACAACAGCAAGCTGGAGGTACAGTAGAGCAAAGCCACAGTATGTGAACAGTTCAAGTAGGTTTGGAAATGCATGCTACCTCTGCAGACAGTGGTCTGACTTGTGTGTGTGTGTTTGTTCCCCTTCCCTGCCAGGGCCTAGCTCAGGACATCCTGTCTGACCTGGTGGAGGATGCATGCCTGGGTCTTTGCTTCGAGGTCCACCGGGCCGTCAAGCAGGGCTATTTTTTCCTGGATGACACGGACCAAGAAAGCATGAGGGACTTTGGTGAGCGCAAAGTCACTGTGCCTGTCTAATGCAGGGGTTTTCAAAGTCTGAGACGTTGGATTTCCCCTCAAACAAAGCTTGGTGCAAGATGTAGTTTACTTGCTTATTTTGCTCAATTCCTGGATGTCCATGGGATCATGATTGTGTTATTTGATCCCATAGACACTCATGAATTGAGCCACGATAGGCTTATATTGTTGCCTGACATAACTTAAGGCTACACCAAATTCATATAAAAGGTCTGTCCAAGGCATTTGTTAGTTTCTGACCCCCAGATTGTTCAACCAGATCACCAACATTTAGGCTAGTCTATGTGATTCCCTTTTCATAACTAATATTTTTCCTCTCCATTCACTGAGCCTCCCCTGAGGCTCAGCAGTTGGAGCTGCCAACACTTGTTAACATTACCTCAGGGTAGTGAAAAAAATCAAGTCAAGTCATGCCAAATTTTAGTGAAATAGCTGAAAATCACAACTTACTTTGCCTCGGGGGGGGCTTTATGATCTGCGAATAACAACCTCTTTCCTTGGACAATTTGGAAAACACTTTTAACAGGGAAAAAAGTTATGAAAAAACTCAGCAGGGTTCAACATTAATCATGGTCCGTGGCCACAAAAAGTTATTCAGTGGCTACCAAATATTCCATGTAGGTGGCCCCCTGTGGCCACCAAATTTTATCCCCATACTGCGACCCTTTACTTATGTTCACTCAACTGTTAACGTGGTTGTTCCAGAAGAACCAGAAACACAAAAGGCAGATTATGAAAAACCAAAACAGCAACGAAAATTTCAGAGGGAAAGGAAGTATGGGTTTAAGAAGGTAGAATATGACAAATCTATGGACATAATGTACTGCGATGTGTGCAGCCATTTTTCCTTAATTAGCCGAGAAGCTTTTTTACATTTTTCATCGGAAAAAAAAAAAAGGCCTTTAGGAAACTTCACAGCACAATCCACAGTTAAGAAAGGCTGAGTTAAGTTGTGTTTTCTTTATTGTTTTTGCATAAGTTTACATTTGGGCCACCAAAAATGTACTTTGGCCACCAAATTTAGGGCGTCAGAAGTCCATGGGGCCAGTGCTTAAAAATATTAGCGTGACACACACACACACACACACACACACACAGAGGAGCTTCTCTCCCAATACGAACAGACATGCAACAGATGTTGTGTACAGAGCAGACTAACAAAATCACATTACATACTCATTTTGCTGACAAAATTTCTGATACATGTAGATAATAAATTTATGTGAAGATTGTGGATCCAGGAGGACACTGAACAACTTCAGGCAAGGCACAAAATTAGCACCAATCAAGTGCTGGGAAAATATTGCAAGTGGCTTTCTCCAGCCAGAAAAGACAATGGTAATCTAGAGAGAGGCTGGTAAAATTTGAGCACTCACTGGCCATTTGGCAGGTGGACAAAAAAGTTGCAGTAAGTTAGTTAAAAGGTGTCACCAGAGATTTTTGAAAATAATGACACTAGATAATTAAAAAGGCCAAGTACATAGGAACAATACATTCAGACAATAAAATCTCTGTAAATCTACAGTAGGTTTGTGTATTTTAAGCTCCAGAGTGGTTCCATATTACTAAAACTGTCAACTGCCTGCTTCACATGTCCAGAAATTGTGGACCAGCCGGGACTGGATGTGTTTGGCCAGGTGTACAACCAGTGGAAAAACAAGGAGTGTGTGTGTCCCAACTGCAGCCGAAGCATTGCAGCATCACGCTTTGCCCCTCACCTGGAGAAATGCCTGGGAATGGGACGCAACAGCAGCCGCATTGCCAACCGCAGGTAAAACAGCCAACACGGAGAGATCTCTAAACCAATACAAGCTCAGAGCAAGTTTGCTTCTCTAAATTGGATTCTGACTGTGTACTGTACTGATGCACACCTCTTCCTCTGTCCTGTCAGCTCATTAAAATTAATCCTCTTACTATGAGCATGATTATTAAGATAGACAAAGTATTTGATGGTTCACTTGTACAGGATTCATGTTGTGGAGGTGTAATCAGACTTTTTAGATGTGTGTGTGTATACTGGAGAAGTTCTGGCCTCTCCCTATATTTCACAAAATAAGTGTTACAAAACAAAACAAAAAAAGATATAAAATAGTTTGAGGTCAGAATGTATTTGTTTTATAATCCAACTGTTATTTGCGGTGAGTAATGCTGAGTCATTGTGTGTGTGTGTCATGCCTTATTCTTCCCACTTCTACAGAATAGTCACCGGTAACAACACCAACAACAAGTCAGAGAGTGACCAAGAGGATAACGACGACGTCAATGATAATGACTGGTCTTACGGGGCAGAAAAGAAAGGTGATTTACGGGTTGTACTTTTTTTCACCTCTTTGTAGCGATACCGAATGCTGATTGCTACGATCAAGTGAAGTGATACATATGTGAAACTAATGTGATCTGAAATTTTATGTCTGTCTTTTACAGCCAAGAAAAGAAAATCTGATAAGGTACCCTTTGTTTTCTTCGCTAAAACCTTCATGATAAATGTAACAATCTTGGGGAGCATTTTACTGTTTTATTATCCCCATGATTCATTAATCTGTATTATTCCTGATTTGTCCAGTCAACAAAAAAATATATTTTCTTTTTCTGCCTCAGAATCCAAACTCACCCAGAAGATCCAAATCATTCAAGCATAAGAACAGTAAGTGACAATTTTGTGGTTTGATTTCTGTAGTTTGCACTTTGTGACCTTCAAATACTGTTTTAATGAAACCCTACCTGTTAAAATATAGTACAACAGTTGTGGGAATGCATGTACAAATATCAGGAATGCATCATATCATATTCCTGATAGCTGACTGTTTGATGATGGGTTAATATTACCTCTAAGGCATGGCAAAATAGTACTAAAACTAGTACTAAGTCATTTAGACGATACAGTAAAATATAGATTATATGGAGTATTTAGTAGATTTTTTTGTGTGAGACCCTTTTACATGATGGGAGCTGCATACTGTAAAGAAAGTCACAGGAACATTCTTGAAAAATCCGAAGTGAAATATATCAGTATATCAGTATACTGCTTATGTATATAAGAACTTTGTTAGTGACATACATAGTGGGTAATGTAACAACCAGCACAAGATGTGGTGTATTAAGATTGTAGCATATGCATGTTATTACAATATGAGATCAGAAGTTGTGTCACTTTTGATTGTTTTCATCACAATTTGGAGAGTTAATATATTAATGTGCATTATTGGCGGCAGTAGCTCAGTCGGTAAGGACTTAGCTTGGGAACCAAAGGATCGCCAGTTCAAGTCCCACTCAGACCAAAGTACGGAGTGTGGACTGGTAGCTGGAGAGGTGACAGTTCACCTCTGGAGAGGTGACAGTCACCTCCTCAGGTGCCCCTGAGCAAGGCACCGAACCCCCAACTGCTTGGAGCGCCTGACTATTTGTATGTGTGCAGCCCCCTCGCTTTGACACCTCTCTCTAAGATGCGTGTCTATAGGTCCTGTTTGTGCATGTGTGTGTATTTCAGGCCTGTGTATGTAGGTACAAAAAATGACAACAGAGTGAAAAGCATGTAATTTGCCCTCGGGGATTAATAAAGTATGTCTTCTTCTTCTATTGCTGCTTAAAAGTTAATTTACTTACAGGGGTGGGGGAATCATTTTGTTGATAATATTCATATATCTTGAAGGCATAGTTCAGATTTTTTGAAGTGGGATTTTGTAGGGTACTTATCCTTAGTTACTGTATTACCAACAGTAAATGGCGGTCAGCGCAGTAAGAAGTTAAGCAGTATACATGTACTGTTGTGGACAGGATCAGCAGAAAAAATATCCCAGCCAACTAAAATCAATATCAGTCTAAGTGTATGCTATGTTGTGAATGTTTTTATGGCTTTACGTTGCAATCAGACAGCCTTTTCCGAGGGGGAAACAACATTATAGAAGCCAAAACCTGCTCTCCCCAAAGCAACCAGACTCCTTTGGCAACAACACTTAATTTCCCTTGCAGACCACAGGAGTTGCAGGTTTACCGCTGCCTCAATCTTTTAGTTTGTTTGTGTTATTGTGTGACTTCAGTGTGTTATAGAGTTTAAAATACGTTTTGCCACTGACCCTGTCCACAGCAGTACTTTGCTTAGCTTCCAACACTGGTACTCCTGCCACTTTTTTTTATGTGGGCCTTTTTTAGGTGGCTAAAATGTGATCTACTATAGGTAATACTTTTGACTGCCATATAACCACACTTCAAAAAAACAGAACTGTCCCTTTAACAAGTCCTGTCAGTGCAGTCCTTGGATTTTAGAGTACAGAAGCCCATCCCACTGTATATCCAATAAGTTCAGGTCTGCATGAGGTCCATTCCTGCCAATATTGTTTTGATTTTGTCCTTCATTATGTCTTATATTAATCCAAAGAAATGATGAAAATGAAATTAATACTGATTCATATCACCACAGTCTGGTGACAACCAGCCTCCTCTTTATTCCCATAGATATGATGGGTCCCAGACGTCGCATGGACAACCAGGAGAGCCCGCGCATGCTGATGAAAGACGAGGCATTCCCTCAGTAACTCACTCGGCCACAAACACACATTCTCTTACCATCGTGTGTGCACATACACACAGACGCACACACACGCACGGGAAGACCAATAACACTTCACCCTTGGTTCTTTGTGTTGTGAAATCAATGGACGTCAATGTTATAGGTGACATTTATGGCGTTTTGCTGCTCTGCAGAAGCAGTCCAGACCTCCCACTGTATACTTGACAGATTTGTTGGTTCTTGTTTGTTTGTTTTTTTCTCACGAAATCATCGTACCAACACTCTTTTTTTTTTCCCTCTTGTGTAGTAAATTTTGTTTCAGATGTTTTTGCTGGAGTCCAAAATAATGAATATCACGATTTCACTGCACAGAGGTAGATTCTGGTGTAAACTCACTCAGCGGCCAAGCAGAGGCAGCTCTGTGAAGAGTGAAAGTGTGCACATACAGTATGTTGTTTCTTAAAAAAATACAGAAATGATTAGCCATTAGGTGTACTTATATTTCCTCACCTTTTAAAATCTCATTCTTTGAAGAGAAAAAAAAAATAATGTCAAAGACAATCATTACTAATGGTTTGTCTTTTTGTTTTCACATTCACTGTTAGACTCACGGTTCTACAGTTGGATTACAATAACGGTGTGTGTGTGTGTGTGAGAGATTTGTCATTCACCTGTGGAAACTTGTTTTAAAAGTGTTCAGTCAATGAACTTCTAATTGTACAAGCAGGTATTTGCTGCAGAAAACAGGTTTGTTTTGTTTCATTTTTTTTGGTGGATAGATCAGCTTGTTTTCTAGCATTCAAAAATGTCTTTGTATCATGTGTTTACATTGTAAAGGGTTACATATATCCTTGGTGTGAAGTGATAGTGTAAATATTCCAATAGTTGAATTGCTGCTATCATGGCTCAGTTTGTTTCATCTGTCTAGCATAATAAATGATTTGTTACCTGTCCTTATGTCTCCTGTTGTCTTCAAACTTTCAACACTGAATTGTGTTTTTTACCAAATGACCAACAGGGGAGGCTGTTGATCAAATGAAGAGGTCGAGAGATGTTTGAGTTCTGGTTATTTTAATACACGTTGTGAGAGACATTAAATGTTGCTTGGTGAAAGTTATTTTTCCACTTACACACTGCCATAGATGTTATTCTCAGGAAAATGAGAAATGGAAATTGCAACTGTTCACACAGTTGGAAACTTATATCAATGTTGTGCACCGAGTTCCCAGAACTGACAGTTATGCTGCCTTCAGGTGCCCGTCCTAAACTCCGAAATCTGATTTGTGATACAGTTGTGTGTGTATGTCAGAGGGCAGATTGAAAATTAAACTTAAGTTTGGGGTCCTTGATGCAGGTCATTGGTGAACCATAAGGCATACAGAAAAACAGTTCATCTAAGATCTTATGATATACAGAGTGTTATTTAAAGAATTGGTGACAACATAAATCCATTAGTGTAACCAGTGGTGAAAAGCATATTACAGTACATATATAAGTACATATATTAAAGGTAGGTAGCTCGTTATGTATCATCATAGGGAAAGTTCAGTGTCACTGCAGCAGGGATAAGGAATAGAAAAGGGACACTGAGGAACAGGTAGACAATACAATAAAAACAAGAAAGATGCCAACAATACTAATAACTTTATGTGAAAGCTGGGAGCATCAATAAAGGTATAGGTATAAAAAATATTGTGAAATATTGTGCTTTTTACTCCACTACATCTATCGGACATCTGTAGTTACTAGTTACTTTTAAGATTACAAAATGAAAATCTCTCCAATTTTGATCATTTCAAACTTCGATAGTTCTGATAAACTTAAGCATTATGTGTTCCTTAATAGGTTGAGAAAACTTGAGGGTTTTTGGAGACATACAGGACAGCGATGCTACAAACATGTGACGATGTTATAAAATATGATGCATTACTGCAGATTAATTTACCCAACAGCAGATAAAGTTGTAAAATTAGCTCAACCTTAAAAAAGGACAGTTTATATTATTCCTCTAGCCATTCTTTCTTGTAGAGAGACAGTAGTTCTACTAGATTCTACTGTAGAAAATAAGTAGTTCCTACATGAAACTGCTCACGACAAAATTTGTGGATTGTCTTTAGTAACCAGGCCATGATTTTTCTGGAAAGAGACGTCTCTATTGGGTTTTTCAAATGCTTTATTATTTTTTAAAATTACTTTATTTTTAAAATTTATTAATTTATTTGTGCTTTGAGCACCACATTTTACTGTACAATACTGTCCACAAAATTCAAGAAAAAGGTTCCCGCACACTGTATCACTCTCATTTATCACTTTATTTGTGTAACGTTTCGGTCGGCTTGACCTTCATCAGACATCATTTTGCATTCACCCACTGTACAATACTGTACAATTGAGTACTTTTGCTTTTGATACTTTGGGCACATTTAGCTTATAATATTTTTTCTTAAGTAGGGTTTTGAGTGCATGACTTTTACTTGTAGTGTAGTAGTGTCACAGTTATGTCTTTTTTCTTTTTAAAAAATACTTTATTAAATGTTTTGCAGAGAAGGAGAATTATATACATACAAAATATAAAACAAACAAATTCAACAGTACATCTTAAAATATTCATAACAGCTGTCAGTAGGGAACTTTTTCCAGAGATATTTCCGCCTTTTGACTTAGATTCTTTAATGCACGACTAAAAACGCAATTTCAGTGAGAATAATTTTTAATGTGCACTTTAGGTTAAGCGAGGGTAACCTTAAATGTGTGGCGAAATTTCGAACATCGAACTGTCCGACATCCGTGAAGGCAGCATTTTGCATTGTGTGTGTAGGCAGTTACAAAGAATATTAGGTATGTCTTTAGTCACTCAGTTTGTCGTAAGTCAGGCGTTATGATGTTTTTCATTAGCCTCACAGTGAAATAGCTGTTAGTTAGTAATGCCAAGGTATAAGAGCAGTGGAAGGAGATGACAAACAGCAGCCATCAGTCGGTGTCCAGAGAACAAGCAGCTGAAGGCAGAAGCAAATCCCGGAACTTGAAAAGATAGGAAACGAGCTAACATTAGCTAGCTTTTTGTTGACAGTGTGCTTGCTGCTGTCAAACCAGAAGAGCCCGATCTCAGTTAAAGTAACTGGAGTTAGCCAAGCTAGCTACTTTTTACGTCCATTTAGTAGCCTATTAGACTTGTAGTTAGAGTTAGATTTGGCTGAAGTTTCCGCCACTTTTTAACCACTTGTGGATTTAGAAGATGGCATCAAGAGGAGGCTTCACGGGTCCGCCGATGAACCCGAATGTTCACCCCATGAATGTTGGGCACGCTGCGGGCATGAGGATGCCAGGCATGCCGCAACCTTCGGCGGGATATCCCCGAAGCATGAATACCGCTCCCCAGTACCCTCAGGTTGGTTTTTCTGCTTAGTTTATCCTATCCTTATAGAGAAACCTGTGACTGAGTGAAAGCTTATCTGACTGAAGTCAATTTTACTGTGGCTTCTTTAAATTTATGTTACACTTTGACTGCTTTTAAAAGTAAACGCACTCCTACATTTGGGCTTAAACTTAAGTATCCATAAGACAAATACACAATTAAGTCGATTCTTAAAGCTCTTTATTCTTTAAATATCAAGGTGTGGACTGTACTTCCGCATTTGAAAAAGGTGTGTAATCATTTAGTGCCGCTAATAAATCGTGTGTAACCTTTTTAATATATTGACTGATCATTGTGTGCCTTGAATATTAGCATTTTTGATTAAAATGACTATCACATAACAATATTTAGTGCATGTATGAAAGAGAAAATCACGTGGCCGCCCTGTCAGTTAGCCTGAAAACAAAAGTAAGTTTATCATCAGCACCATCTGTCACAGTTAAGCCCGCATATATTATACCAGTTTTGCCACCATCTGCAGCTTCATGTGCTCTTTAGTTAATATTCACGTTTACTGTTGTCTCACGTTCGTCAGTTTAAGCCAGTTGGGTTCAGATATTACAGCCCTAACAAAGTAAGAGGCACTGTTGAGGTGGAAAATTCACATATAATGTTGATGAATCAATTACATTTGCTTAAATAATGATTAAATAATTAACGCTATAACTGCACCCTATAACAAAATCAACATTGAAACATTAAGGGAATATAGAGAATGATAGTTTTTATACATACAACATACAAAAACACTTGTAAAACATGTGCACTGTATATATCATCATTAAAACTTTGGTTGGCTTTACCAGATGGTTAAATTGCTGTTAACTACATTATCCAATTTGTACATGCTGCACATATATACAAAAGATTGATTTTCACTGCTTGGCTTGTTGTTATTTACGCTGACTATGACTAATACTGCAATTTATGATCCACCCGATAACTTTCAGTGTAAGCGTGCAGTATGTGTGCACACTGATCCTTTTATATGCCATGGGTGAAATATACCAAAGCTTTCAATTCAGCTCTGGCTAGATCAAGATTTTCACTAGGACTGCAACTACCAATTATTTTCATTATTGATTGATCTGCTGATTATTTTCATGATTAATAATTTAGTTTAACATGTCAGAATATTGTGAAGGCCTCATCGCAATTTCCCAGAGCCCAAAGTGTCGTCTTCAAATTGCTTCTTTTGTCCAACCAACAGTCCAGTATCCCCAAACTCTTCATTTGCCATCATAAATGACAAAGAAAAGCAGCAAATCCTCACATTCAAGAAACTAAAGCCAACAAGTGTTTGATATTTTTGCTTGAAAAATGACTGAAACAATTTAATCAGTTGTGAAAATATTTAGCAACTTTTTTTTTGGTAGGATTTTTTATTTTTATTTTCATTCACTACATTCATCCAATCTGCACATACTGTATATTTATTTAAAAGATTTCTTTTCACTGCCTGACTATAACTAGTACTATAATTTACTGCATGGTAAACATAATGTTTCTGCACACTGCTCTTTTTATACACTATAGATGAGATATACAAAGATATTCAATAAGCTCTAGTTGTGCAAATGATGTCAGATTTTCCCACAAGCATGTCTGCCTGAGCGCTTGCCTTTTTACATTGTTGAGAGAGGCAATATTTTGCCACTGTCATTCATTAATTAGCCTCTCTATAGAATGGTGTCCAGGACCCATTAGAAAAAAAAAACAATATCTATTCTCCATCTTACTATCTTGGTTTTGAAACTGATATCAAAATCAGCATCAGGTTGGGAGCATAAAACCATCTTTGTAAAGCAGTGCAACGGGGAAAAAATATTGCCAAAACATTCACACACATTCTTATTTTAACAACTACAATTTAATTTAAAGATAAGTAGTGAATTCAGGAAAAGAAATGTGCAAGTCAGAAGAAAGAAACTGAACTCAACATGTTGTTAATGTTTTGGGGGGGTTTTTCACTAAATTCTTATGAACCTGAAATCATAGCTCTAGCTTCTCTTCTTTTGTCTAGCGCTCAGGGATGCCACCAAACAGAGTGGGGGGCCCCCTGGGGTCAATGGGGGGTCAGATGCCTGGCCCTTCTTATGGTGGTGGGAACATGTCTATGCGGCCAGGCATGGGGCCTCCGGGCATGGACGCCTCAAGGAAGCGGTTCCTTCATCAGCATCAACAGCAGCAGCAAGAGGCGCTGGGAGGCCTCAGACGAGGGTAAAGTGTTGAGAAGTGAGAGTGTTTTGTGTGAGAGAAGGAGAAGAGAGGGAAAGGGAATAATGCCAAGGTTGATTGACCAAGACAGCCAGGGGCCAAAGCAGGGAATAGCACCGCTTGAGATTTTAACTTGGCTGTCATATAAATTGGGCTGCAAATAACAGTTATTTTCATTGTTTATTATCTGTTTATTCTTTTCTCAATTCATCAGAAAAATGTAAAAAAAATAAATTAAAAAAAACATCCATTTTCGCATATTGCAAAACAATGACATAAAACTCATGCATCTACGCTGCTGGAAACTTGTAACCAGAAGAAGTTGTGGCAGAGAGGAAGAAGCAGTCCAAAGCATGGTTTCATTTAATGAAGGAGGATGAAACAGTGTTCATTGTAAAGTCTGTAAAATAATCATTCCAAGTAAGGATGAAAAAACCCAGCAACATACTGAAACATCTTTATACTCTACATCGGCTTAAATGCTTGGAATGTCATGTATTTGACACGCTACGCTACCCCATCTGAGCATGACGTCTGTTATCCTATTTTTTATTAACATTAGTGTCACACAGGCAGGTTTAGCCGTTTCTTTCCCCTCTGACTAAGAAACTCTAAAGGAAAACAAATGCTGTACAAATACTCTCTCATTTCATCCATTGAGATGATGACAGTCATGGGGACAGGAATCGAGAACTGGTTCCAGTTAAGAACCAGTTCCAGATTAAACAGTGGTTAAACAGTGGAGCTTCTGTACACCTGAGTCACATGCCTGCCTTTTTTTTTCCTACTCTGTTTATACACTGTGTTCAGACTCACAACAAACAATTGCGTTGACGCTGAAATCCTCTGTAAGCCTTTTTTTATTTCCTCACAGAAAGTGGAATCTGGAATCAATAAGGGAATCGATAATGGATTGGATCAGTAAGCAGATTCGATAATGACATTGGTATCAATAAAATCCTCAATCCCCTATTCAATTTATTTAGGTGTAAAACAGAAAAAGGAGCAAATATTCACATTTGATGAGCTAAGAATGTGAAAATGTGCTGCATTTTACTTAATTAATCAGTTATAAAGCTTTTTACCAATTAGTTGATTGTAAGTATTTCAAATTAGTTAAAAAAGAATTCCCAAGCTTCTTTTTACAGTAACATCAGATAAAAAACAATAAAAATCTTCCTCACAATACTCTTAAAATACTATTTGCTCTTTGCACATCACATTTCCTGCAAAATCTGCTCCTTTTCTCAAAACATAAAGGTACAAAACCTCCTTTTCTGACTTTGACCAACAAAAAGCTGCTGAAGAAACATGGCTGAGTCAAACAGATATCTTGTTATTTTCAAGATTCAAGAGATTTTATTTGTCACACATGCATATAAGAAAGCATAGTGAAATGATGGCACTTTACAGTACACTAACAAGATGTAACAAGCCATCTTTGCATCAAATTACACAAAACCTAGGAATTATGCTATTTATTAGACAGTAATAATATCCTAATTAGACACCTAATGTTCTTTATTAGACACTCTTAGACCTTAGACTTAATAAGAGGGTAATTAGGGACACATTACAGCAGAACAGTGTTGTAAACTAAAGTAAAACCACATATCTGCTTGTTGAGACCCACCTTATTTGACTGGTCTCACAGTTGGCAGAGTAGCCAAGACTGACGCCTGCTTCTTTGATCAAATCACATAATCTGCCTACAGTATCACAATAAGTCTGTGCAGTCAGTCGCAGACAAAATGTTCCTCTAGCTCTACTATTTTAGATGTGGTCAACATATTGTTTTTAAAGGCAGAAGGGGCAGATTTTACTTTAGTTTATAGTACAGTTCTGTCGTAATGTGTCCCTAATTACCCTCCAATAAAGTCTAATAAGGGTAATAACAGATATATTGCCTAATAAAGAACATATTATTTTTAGTTTTTGTCTAATTTGTTTCAAAGTACGGCTTGTTGCATCTTTTTAGTCTGTTGCAAAATAAAGTGCGACCACATTTTGTTGCGTCAGACTCTTGGGCAGTGCACAGTTTGTTACTTCTTATGATATAATGATACAGGAAAAGCGTTCATGAGGATCATGAAAAAGACTGCTGTGCATAAAGAGGAACATCTCTTTATGAAAGTGGGTGTTTTTCCTTCTTATTCACAATGCAGGTCTATGCAAACAAGAATAAACTGTACCTCTAGTAATGTTTTGCTCAGCCAGGATATAAACTACAGGATGTAGGGTTTACTTATTTAAGTCTGTGTACTTAAAAGATGATAAATGAACATAATTGCATCCAGCAGGAAATGTTGTAACACCATACTGGTCATATTAAAAATTCAGCGGCTAATTTTTCCTGTTGTGGCTCATTAGCGATAGAACAACACCACTCCTCATTCAGGGTGTGTTTTTCTCCCCGCAGTCTGTTTGTGATGTTTACTGCGCCATTAAAAGCACAGCTCAGATCACAGAGGCACGAGGACACGAGTATCTCATGACTGGCCTTTGCTTACAAAGCAGCACACACACGACACAAGCGGGTATTTTCGACTTGAAAATGCTTGGTGATGCCGCGCTCGTGAATGTGTCGAGCCATGATGTGAGGAAGCGTTTACAGTGGATCTTCCACAATGAAGCTCTTGTCTTTAAAGGTTTATCTCATAAAAAACATTCACAGTAGAGGAGGATTAGTGAGCCACGGGGCTAGAAGCAACTTTCTTAAATTCCATTAAAGAGCTTGGAGTTAAATTTAATCATAATGAGGGAGAGCTGTGTAATTTAATTAAAGAAACAAAACAGCTTTTATGAAGTCTGCAGCAAGGATAAGTGGGAGCCTGAGGAGCTCATTCAGGGGAGTTAATGAAGAGATAGCACTGGCCAGGATTTTCTTATCACACTATGAAGTTTTCACAAATGATTTATAATCAAAGCAAGCGGATGAGGTCTTTCTGTTAATCTGGCATGTGTCAGTGCATGGTCAGTTCCTTGGAAATTGGTTAATGAGGGTCTTAAAGGGCAAATTCTAACTGATGACTCAACATTGTACATAGTACTTGGTTGACCAAGCAGTATTTGTAGCCAGTGGATCCTTATTTTAGAGAAAACATATGGTTGTGTGTGTGTTCTTATTTTTTGGCAAATGAGCTTATAGTTCTTTGGAAATCATCTTGCTTATATTATCTTTTCTATGTGATTTAGGGCAAAAAGACGCAAGATGGCTGACAAGGTTCTCCCACAGAGGGTAAGAGAGTTTCAACCCCCTGAATCATACTTTAGATGGATTTCAGTTTGATTACAGTTGGCTGTATTCCCTCCGTATTCATGTCATACTTTTGGCTCCGTAGATTCGAGACCTGGTCCCAGAGTCCCAGGCCTACATGGATCTCTTGGCCTTTGAGAGGAAACTGGATCAGACCATTGCACGAAAGAGAATGGAGATTCAGGAAGCCATCAAGAAGCCCATTATGGTACCTCTTCAGGATAATGACAGGATGTTTTGAGATAACATTCAGACTTTATTAAGTTCTGTCTAATCAAAAGTTTAATGTTACAGTCCTTAGTATTTAAGTCATGGTTCATTTGGCAACAGCCGTGGTTACTGGAGGTAACAACAAAGTGTCATTTACTGTAATTTACACAGGGTTCATACGAGTGCCGGAAATCCTTTAAAACACGTGAATTTTACTGCAGAGTTTTCAAGGTTTGAAAAGTGCTGGACTTTCATAATGAATCACTACTTGACAAAATAGTTCACTTTGTAGATAAAGAAATAAAATGAGTCAGATATTGGCTTCCAAGGGCTCTAAGCGATGTCAAATCTAGTCTACTGACAGGTGACACATTTTGAAACATGGAACTTTCTTGTGTTTTCCCTTAATTTGTCACTCTTCTGTAGGATGCTGTCACAAAACATAATTTTGGCTGTTTAACATCTGATTTAAAGCAATGAAGAAGTGAAATAATCACTTTTAGTATATGTAACTTAATATGCAGTTTATCACAGCTGTAAGGTTCTGGAAAAGCTTGAAAATGCACCTTAAAAGTGCTCGAGTTTCACTTTGGAAAAGGTGAAGGAACCTTGTGTGATACAACAATAAACACTCCTTGAGATGCTACTTTGTTCAGAGATGCAACATGAGAGATAGTAGTTAAAAGTAATAGTTTGCTGAGGCGATGAATGTGTGCAGCCTGTCACAACTCTTCATCTAACAGTACACTGTGGCTGATGTTGTAGACGCATTTTTGATGAACAGTCGCTCTAGCACTAGAGGGCGACCGATGAATCGGTTTGGCCAAACTTGGCTCTGATAGTGGCTGATGGCTGAGCAGTCTTCACTGGTCATGCGAGGTCGGGATCCTATATGGCAAGCAGAGAAGCTGAAGAGAATGCAAACAAGTTATGTACTAAATAGGGTTGGACGATGTTTACCAAATTGGCATATTGTTGATATATTGTTGCTGTGTCTAAAAGAGTCTTCAACTTGGCACCACGTAACTCAGTTATGTTTAAAAAGAAAATAGTAAACATAACATGGAGATGTAGAGCAGTGAACAGCAGCAACAGCTTCTCCTTATTTTCTCTCCCACATGTCATGCCAAATACAGATTATGATGCTACAGTGGTAGAGGGCTCTTTGGTCGATGGCTGTCAGCCGTCACGTTGGCATTGCCGATCAGCCCAACCCTATTTCTAAACTGGAATTACTGACTTTAAGGGAAAATAATAGCTAAAAAAATAAAAATCGCCTCCATCTAGAATTTTAACAGTTAGTTTGATGTTAAGTTCCATTTGAATACCGTTCCTCTTTATTGAGTACCTCTGTCTTTTATCCTCAGTCAACTCAAATCTTCCACAATGAAACAATCTATTAGTGTGTCCTAGGTGGCATTATTGTCTTGTACTGCATTATAAAAACAAAAACAACAGCAAAAAAAACAACAAAAAGAAACCCAAACCTCAAACCAGGCTCAAGTACATAGACTTAATCCAGTCAGTGCTTGTGATGTTTGTCCCTGTATGATTTCAAATTGAGTTAATTTGTTCCTTTCAATGGTAATTTCCTTTTCCAAATTCAAACAATAATACATTTCTTTTTTTTCCCAGTGTAGTAGTGTCAGAGGGTATGTGGATTTCCAGTGTTTAAGTATCTGGTAACGCTGCGGACATCTTATTGTGTCCTATAACATGTTTAAATTCCACCCACTATATCTCTATTTCAAGCCAAATCTCCAGAATTTTCCCACTGTCGCAAAATGTGTGGATCAATGAATCTGTACCACATTTGAAACAGTTCCCCGATTTATTTTGACTATATTTATTAACTTTATCTCTTGTACAGTTTGTTCTCTGTATGTTATTTTATATTGATTACATGCATGATTCTGCCTTTTCATGGTTCATTTTCGTCTGAGCAACAGTTTTCTACTGGAATTCCTGATATATCTGCTTGTTCATCTCTATGAAACAGCAAAAACGAAAGCTCAGGATCTACATTTCTAACACATACACCCCCAGCAAGCCTGAGGGCGAGGAGGCGGAGAAGGTGTCCTCGTGGGAACTGAGAGTGGAGGGCAAACTTCTGGAGGAAGTGAGTGAATAACGCTCTTGTTACGTTTGAATCTTCTGTCTTTGTTTCACCATCACCCCAGCGTGGTCTTTATTTCAGTCTGTTATTGTGTTTCTGAAAACTTCAGTCCTGTGTCCTTGGCTCAGACCACGCAACCAGATGTGTGTTTACAGCTCTCCTCACTCCACCCCACAACTCCTAACACACTCATGCTCATGTTCTCTTTTGAAACGAGGAATTGAAACCACTGGCCGTTACATACCGTGATCTGACATGCCTCCCCTCCCTCCATCCATCCCAGCTCAGCTCATTGTGTCATCTGAGGCCACATAAAGGAGGATTTTTTTTCTCTCTTAATTTTTCCCCCGGCTCGTTGGTTTAGGCATGCGTAGGAGTGTTGCATGGAGTAACAGAAAAAGAAAAGGGATGTGAGGAGGGAAGGAGTGGAAGGGGTCATGTTGTGCAAACAGACTTTGTCAGGGCTGGGGAGAGGGCGGGGGTGAAACAGCTTTTTCTACTTGTCTACAGTTTTGTGCTTTCGCCACCCCCAATGTGGTCAGAGCTGAACAATGCAGCTGCACAGACTGACACAGCACAATAAAAGGACATAGATAGATTGCAATCTTATTACTTTATCTTTTCACACTCTTTTTATGCACTTTGTGTTCTCAGCCTGGCAAGCAGAAAAAGAAGTTCTCGTCTTTCTTCAAAAGCCTGGTGATCGAGCTCGATAAGGAGCTTTATGGACCTGACAACCACTTAGTCGAGGTATGACATCATTTTAAAGGCATTTGATGCAACCACCTTGGAACATTTTAGGCGCACGGACACCAAAACGCTCTGGGACTGCTGCTGGTTCACCAGCCCCAGCACATTTTTCAGCCCGGGTCAGAACGTAGAGTTCAGCTGGAATCGTTAAAACTTTTGGATCCAATCCTGTCTGAGCTTGTTTGACAGCGCGGGGGTGAATCTGGAAGATATCCCGCCATATTTAGTCCAACCAACTGTGGCTTAGTGTGTGCCTGAATTCATCCCACACATAAGAGTTAAACCAGCCCTTTAGAAATATCAGACTGACATATTTTTTACTGAACATCAAAAAACATGTTTTGGTGTGGTCACCAGTCCAATTTACATAACTGAGTGTCTTGCACACAAAAACAAGAGTGGAGAAAGCAAGTGTTTGTGGGAATAGCTTTATTGTGCCTTACAATTAGAGTGAAGCCATCACTGGCAATGAAATTCTTAATTCTCCCTCCAACAATACTCAAACAATATGTCAAAAAATAAAATCATGCGACTGGAAATGATAACCAGAGACAGGCCTATTCAATTGGTAGTGGGCCGAATCTGGTCCCTGAACAACATCAATGTGGCCGTTTGATCATTTATAAATATTTTTTTCAAGTATATCATTGTGATTTTATTTCAATAACCTGCTGACATTCTAAGTTTACTGGTGTTTACATTGATTAATATTTTATTAGTTGGTTAAATAGTCCATTCATTGATGTCTGTTGTTACACACAGACACTTGTTTTATTAAAAAAGTTTTAATTCAGGCTTTTTAAGCAGAGGAAATTTAGGAGAGTCAAACTGAATGAAAAAAAAAAAAGTTAAATGCAACATTGTGTTAACAACCAGATACTTGTAATGTAAGATTACCAAGGTGCTTTGTTTTTTCCTCTATTTTTCAGCATATTTTTTTTTCCATTTGTGAAAACTAAAGAAGTTGAAAGGTGCAGGAAAGGTGGTGTCTCCCACATTTAAATCCCTAACTTTACAAGTCAGACACGGGTTAGTAAACATGTAGCCCCTTGCCACTTTACTTTTTATAAATCTGGCTCTTCAAAAAGAGTAATTGACTAGATCTGAGCTAAGATATAAGATAAACTAGTGCAGAAATTAAAATGTAGGAATAGAGTATAATATATAAAAAATATATACAATATTCAATAATATAATCCAGTTAGATAACATATACTGTTGTGGCCAGGTGCGCAGTAATGATAAAGTTAATTAACTGTAATATAGACAGGTTATGAACAGGTTATGAACAGGTAAGAACAGGATTTTAACAAAGTATGCAAATGTATTAGTTCACTGCCTGCTTAAACATGTATGGAGGTATAAACGGTCATAATAAATACATACACATGAGATGTAAACAGGTAATAACCAGTAAGTAATAGTTGTAAACAGGTAAAATGACATCTGAATATCAAAATAGCATGGCATCAGATCAGTATTGTCTTGAAGTATTTATTTGTATGTGTCCTATTGGAATCCACTATGTGTGTTTTTATCTGTATACAGATGTATGTAGTGTAACTTAAAGTTCAAAGCTGTAGTAATTTAAAAAATCTGATTTTTTTTACTTCATTTTATCTTTCAGTGGCATAGAATGCCCACCACTCAGGAGACTGATGGTTTCCAGGTCAAAAGGCCCGGCGACGTCAATGTTAAATGCACACTTCTGCTCATGCTCGATCACCAGGTACCACACATTTGCTCATTTGCCATCTTGCAACTAGTTGTATAACTTTCTTACCTTTTTCAACCAATACTTTCTTTGCCTTGATGGTTTTTTTTTTGTCTTTTTTCCCCCTCCCAGCCCCCTCAGTACAAACTGGACCCACGGTTGGCTCGTCTGCTGGGTGTGCACACACAGACACGAGCCAGCATCATGCAAGCTCTTTGGCTCTACATCAAGAACAACAAGCTGCAGGATAGTCATGAGAAGGAATACATCAACTGCAACCGCTACTTCAGACAGGTAATGGAGTGGTTTTGAGGCTACGCCAAGCAGCAGAATGCAAGCTCACCACTTAATGCATACTTTTTAAAGTGATGCTTCGACAGCAGAAAATGCCTTTAAAAACCAGTTTGACTTTGTATTATATCAAATTTGTTACCTCAAACTAATTACTTGCAATGATTTGTAATTTTAGAGCATGTATTATTAATTTAAAGCATACATTTATGCACATAATTACCTAATTTGTTCCCTAGATTGCTAATTTATGCCACTGAACTCATCATTTGTGGCTTTGACTTTGTACAAGGTACACATTGACTGGACAGGACTTCAAACATGCAGCTGATATATAAATGTGTTATTGTTGTGTATCATCATTATTATATTAGTACTGAGTTTTACTGCTTGTGGAAAGACAAAGATACAATAAAACCTTACTTTTAGCTTATCGACCTTTCTCTGTTTTCAATCTTCATGCTGTTCAGATCTTCGGCTGTCCTCGCATGAGGTTCTCTGAGATTCCCATGAAACTGGCAGGCCTGCTGCAGCACCCTGACCCCATCATTATCAATCACATGATTAGGTAGGGGAGTGTTGATCATTTGCCCTCTTTCTGTGTTTGTACTTGTGTTCCGTGTGTGTTTCTTAAAAAATGTGTGTGTGTTTCCAAAAACTTAAGTTTGTGCTCATAATCCTTAAATTTAACTTGAATTCTGTCTCTGTCTGTGTGTCTCCTTTGAGCAGTGTGGACCCCACAGATCAGAAGAAAACGGCGTGCTATGACATTGACGTGGAGGTGGACGACCCACTGAAGGGCCAAATGAACAGTTTCCTGTCCTCTACAACTAACCAACAGGAGATTGCTGCACTGGAGATGAAAGTAAGGCCTGTCAGGCAGTCAGAAATGCCTGCATCTCACTGGCTTTTAGGATAACTTTAATTTTGTTTGTTAAAAATACCCTATCCCTTACTGCACTGCTTGTATTTGCTGCAGATTCATGAGACAATTGAGTACATCAACCAGCTGAAGACTGAGAGAGACTTTATGCTGAGCTTCAGCAATAATCCACAGGACTTCATTCAGGACTGGCTCAAGTCTCAAAGCAGAGATCTGAAGGTAAATGTTACCAAAACTACTGCTGTAACTGTTTCACCACTGGAGTCTTCATAAGACGTCAGTGTACTACAGACTATGTGTCAGTAAGGTTGAAATGTAGATATTTTACTGTAAACCTATTGTCAAATTCCCCACTTCTTTAATATTTATTTATTCTTTTATATTTAAACTCCAGTTAACTGTTACGTCTAAGAAGTTAGATGACATCTTGTAAATCAGCCCGTCGACTAGTGTAAATTTAAACTTCTGGTCCGTCCACAGGGAAATTAATTGTCAGGAACACACCTAATTTTAATTTTTTATGGCTGTTACTTCATGACCATCCTAGTAAACGTTTATTTTCATTTGCATATTTTGTGCAGTCAGTTGTTTTATTCCAAAATGCCTTTGTAACATTTTGTCAGGGGAATAGAATCATTGCCTGGCTTGGTTTCCCCAATATTTAATAAAAAAAACATGCTCTAAAACACAACAAATTTGCATTCAGTGGTAATATGTTCCCACTTTGCTTAAGCAAATTAATAGGCAGCAAAGACCATAATTCCCTGCACATATATTATTTTTTAACTGTGTTTATTGTGTTTTTAAAAGCGTATAGTAACATAGTTCAGTCCATACATCCACCGATACATGCATACATATGTACAGAAAAAATACTGTAACACTTATAAAATAAAACGGCATAAAATAAATTAAGAAAGAGTAAGAAAAAGAAAGAAACAAGAGGGGGAAAATGTGGGGGGATAAAACTAAAATCTTTAAAAAGGGTGGAAAAAATGGGGTCATAGCACACATTTATATGTAATGTTTATATAAAATGTACACTGGATCAAAATAAAATTACATCAATTTCCAGTTTCCCTGTGCTGTTTGTAGTTGTCATTGCAAAATCTATCCACCATTTCAAAAGATACATTTCATTGCTGACTTTATAATGGTGTGAAACAACCTTCAACTTCCCTGTACCTATATTAAAATGAAATCATACAGCATTGTTTGCTCAGATTAAATGGAGAGGCTTCGATACCTGGACAAACTCCAGGAGGTGCTGTGCTTGCTAATCGAATCAATAATGCATCATTCTTCTCTCGGTACTGCCAAAGCAGACTGACAATGTATAAATCACTCTTTTGAAAAATATTCAGGCATCTGGGAATGAAAAACGTTCTGTGTATTAATGAAATTGTGGTTCGTTGTGTTCAATGATTGATTTCTTTTCCACCAGCTGATGACAGATGTGACAGGAAACCCAGAGGAAGAGAGGAGGACCGAGTTCTACCAGGCACCCTGGGTACCAGAGGCAGTGGGCAGATACATTTACACCAAAGTAAGGAATAACAGACTAATGCACAGATTAACACTGCACATTTTTGATGTTTTATTAAACAGCCTTAGAAGATTGTTTTTAGTTTGAACGTGCACTGACAGCCCCTTTTTTTGTTTCAGGTGCAGCAGAGAAGACAAGAGTTGGAGCAGGTGCTGGGCATCCGGCTCACCTAAAGACACATTCCACAGCCAACTTAAGCTAATGCTGCAGGTTAAATGTTCACAAAGCCATCGTCACTGACATGATATGATGAACCAGCTTGTCAGTGGGATTCATTTCTGTCCCACAGATAATAATTCTACAAAGTATATGGGACCAATGTGATGATTAACATGTCCTTAATATGTTTGCCTTGCATCGTTTGTCATTTTGAGCCTGTTTAAATAATCTTTGCCTTGTTTTGCAATATTTTCGTGTTCATGGTACAATATGCTTAAAACATTTTAAGCATTGGTGCTATCAAGGTGTTTTTCACCATTTTGCTGTGTGTTACTTTGGAAGGGTGTATGTTTACTTTTGCATTTTAAAGCCATAATCTTTACCTGATGTCTGGTAACATCTCAATAACGCAAGAATTGGGAGGCATGGTAGAATTAATTTCATGCCTAAATATCTATCCATACTTAAACGTTTTACACAGGAAATATATATATATATTTTTATTTCAAAAATGCATCTAGTGTGGATTATATTCTTCACGAACATAGGAATTCTTAGGAACATTTTATGCCACAAATAATTTTAAAAGTTTAGGTGCTGTTTTTTTCTACTTTGGGAAAAGCTTGAGCTCCTTATTTGTACAAAGTCCACTGTGTCCAGCTGTAAGTCAGCAGCTTTTTTTTTGTACTTCTTGAATGTTTACATGCTATTTTCATTTGTTATTGGGTTTTTTTTTTGTTTGTTTTTTTTAATTCAACGCCAGGAAGAGTAATTGTGGCGGCTTTTTGGATTGAAGGATCCATACCTCCCAGGAAGGTTAAACTGGTGTTAATGAAATAGGAATGCAGTTGTAGTGTGTCAACTTAACAATGCACCAAATAGTTGTGTACAGTTTGTAGTTTCATGAGTTATCTTTTCATTGAAATGCTGTTTTGTGATGGTTTTGCATGAGGTGATCTGATTTTTTTCTTTAAACATTCCATGTTAACAAATGGCGCTGTGCCAAAATTTGTTTTGTGAAAAAGGCACTTAGAATTTGAGAAACGTTGTATGTACAAATATTTTTGTACAGCCTTTGTAAAATGTTTGCATGTTGTGTATCAATCAAAAGCCTTTATCTTTTATACACTTGGAGGATTTTTTTTTTTACAATAAAAATACTTACAAATCTTTGTTTTACAGTACTTTTTCATGCTTATTACAAAAAGAATATTGCCCACAGACACAGTGTTCTTATAAATGGTTAAAGGATTATATTTGTATTCTTTACTGTACAGGCTCAGCTGCATGATGAAAGCTGAGGTCATACAGGAGTGAGCATGTTAGGGCTGGTTGAAGAGCTCCTTCTGAGAACAGCAGTTTTAATAGGTGTGGCTGGTCTCACCTGTCTCTAACAGCTTAGACGAGTTTCCTCAAATAACGGCCAACACAAATACACCCTGCAGTCAGCACACACCTGAGGCTCAGTTTGTCAGGTGCAGTTATTATAGATTTGTATTTTTCATTAGTTTTTATTTTGCATGCAGGTTTTGATTTCAGTTCAGTTTAGTTTCAGTTAGTCCCTGCAGTGGGTTTGTTTGTTTCAGTTTAGTTTTTATTGTTCTTAAAAATCTTTAGGGGCAAGATTTAAGAATTTCAGAATAAGTTTTACAACACAAACATTCAAGGCAAGGCATTCGGCTCACAGTCATGTAGACATGCACCAATGCCTCCTCATGCTTCTTGTTTTGACTAATTTGACCAGATTGACAAAGACTAAAACTGAAGACATTTCCTGTTTAGCAAGGATGTGACCAAAAGTTAACACTCAGTTGTTGATAAATGGTTTCTATGAGTGCTGAGAAAACTAAACTTTTAAACGCAATTAACTAACGTTGAATTGGCTGAAAAGCATTAGAAGTCCTAGTGCGGCGATTTTGAGTCCCAAAATATTGTGTACTTTTTGAAGAAGACCTGTAGGTGGCGATGTGCGCATGTTTTTAATTAAAAATACGCCGAAGAAGAAGAAGCGTAACGGAAATACGCCACTTCTCTTGCGGATGCAGAAAATTTCAACATGGAGGTGGACGGTATTGATCATGTAGGTGTATTTTTTCTGTCGTTTTGTTGGTTTTATCGGTGTATTAACAGAAAAACGTTACCATTATCCTTTGAGTTTCATAGTTTATTTAAATCAATGAGGTGGAATTGTTGTGCGACTGTATTGTGAATAGTAAAATGCCACTTCATTCAAAACAATAACTGTATAGTCTGCTGTCGGTTTGCTGTCTCATTGTAGCTAAGCTAGCTAAGCTAAACTGTAAGCTGTCAATTGTACGCAGAGTTAGCTTGAGCTAGCTATCCTGAATGACTGGCAGCGGTATGTCTGCATCAGTTTTATATATATGTACGTTTAAATTATACAATGGGTGCTAAATACAACTTAAAATAACTAATCGTGTGACTTTATATATTTCTGTGCGAGTTCGCTAACGCTAGCTTAGGGTAATGTTAACAGATAAACTAGCTAGGTAACAACGATTATGTAGCAAGTAACTTATGTTAACTTTGAACCCACTTTATTATTGTATTGTTGCACAAACTGGTTTTGGATCATAGGATTTTTCGGCCTGAAAATAGCTGAATTGTAGTCACACTCAATCCTTATCAGTCTTGATAGGCAGCGTTCACAAATATACATTACATTTGTTCGTTTACAGTAATGAGTTAATGCATTATTTTGATGAAAGGCTTAATCTTTTAAATGAAGAGGTAAAAGGTCTATAAATTGAAAGTTTATCAACAGAAATTGATTAGCTAATTGTTGTCAACATGTCATTTATCTAGCAACAAAACTTTTCTTTATGTCCGTCTTTTGACGGGCTCATTGTATGGGTGAAATATGATCTTAGTAAAAAATAAAACATTTCAAACAATTCAAGACAGACTG
>JAJHUR010126286.1:0-12427 GCA_027495735.1 Lutjanus campechanus | reverse complement strand
TATGAATTATTCATGACAAATTATCAGGGCTCCTAAATACACTATACATTCAGTGCAGAATTTTTCAATGTAATATTGTAACACTGTAATATTGTAATATTCAGCATTTTCGCCTTCTGGTTTTCCAAACAGCCCCTGTTTTAGCTTGCTCTTATTATCTATTACTGTAACAGCTCATTTTCGGGACAAATAGGACAGGATTCAGGATTCGGGACAACTGCTTGTAAATTGTGACTGTCCTGAATTTTTCAGGATGTCTGGTCACCCTACTGCTGCGTCATTCTTCACAGACAGCTACAACAGTGGTTTCAGTCTTCTCGTCGAACTCTCAGCAAGAAAATTAATAAGCATGTTTCCCCAAAAATGTCCAACGAGTCCATCATTGTTTTTCTTCTCTAAGATAAGTTTTGGAGACATTGGCAACCTCACTTTTTTCTTTTCATCTCTTGTCCTCCCTTTTCTCAGGAGAACCACTGTCTACGTATTAAAATTTTGGGTGATTGTTATTACTGTGTGTCTGGGCTGCCTGAACCCCGGGCTGACCACGCCCACTGCTGTGTGGAGATGGGAGTGGACATGATCGAGGCCATCTCGTGAGTAGAAACAGTGTTTGCATATGTGTGGTGTTTGTTTTGGACTTAGTTTGTTTGATGTAAAGTTTTGTCCTCCTGTTGCTGTGGAGGAGATGCTGATCTCCTGGTCTGTGTGCCTGCAGGCTGGTCCGGGAGGTAACAGGGGTCAACGTTAACATGCGCGTTGGCATTCACAGCGGGCGTGTGCACTGTGGTGTGCTGGGACTGAGGAAGTGGCAGTTTGACGTGTGGTCAAACGACGTCACACTGGCCAATCACATGGAGGCAGGAGGCAAAGCAGGGTGAGGCTCACACTCAGTTTGCATATAAGAAAAAAACATGGACACAGTAAACAATAGCAACCCACGGTTAATTACTAGTGGTCAACAGAATTTGCATCTTTACGCAGACCATTTAAAGGGATAGTAGAGGTAGGTAGGGAAGTGTAAAGAAAGAAGGGACAGTAGATGCCAGTTGACACGCCCCAGTTTGTGAAAGCAGACGAGTACCAGCACAGAAGTTATGTAATGTACTGCTGTGGACAGGGTCAACACCAAAACCTCATGCCACATACAGCCCCACTTCAAATAATGTGAACTATCCCTTTAAGATTCTTTATAACAATAAAGTGAAGGAGGTTCACTTAAAATACTAGTCATCAGTAAATATAAAGTAATGTAAAGATGCTTCAAAAAGCACAAAAAACATTTGATGCTCTATCAGTTGTATTATTTTTTGTTATAATTAATGTATTTAATTTCTTAAAAATGTTCCTGCATATATCAATAAAGTTAAGAAACTCCTTGTGTTAAGAAACTCCTTTTGTTTTTTCCCTTTGTAGGCGTATCCACATCACTAAAGCCACTTTGCAGTATCTTAATGGAGACTATGAGGTGGAACCAGGCTTTGGAGGTGAGAGGAATGCATATCTGAAGGAGAACAGCATCGAGACCTTCCTGGTCCTCGGCTGCAGCCAGAAACGGGTCAGTGCACCAAAATATACATGACTCAGTAACTATATAATAGGTTTGTTATGCAGTTATTTGACATATATGTTTTAATAATAATTACATTTTATCATTGAACTTGTGTCCTTTAGACTTTATTTCCTTTTTCTAATCCTTATTTTACATGTACATTTTTGAATCTTTGAATGGAAAACAATCAGTTGGTTGCCATCTACAATCTCAAGTCATTAAAAACCACTAAATCCTACACAGTGGTCCTTTAAATTCAGCAACAACAACACAAGCAAGGATCTAGTCAGGAGAGAACAACATGAGTAAATGCCATGAAGCAAAGATTAAGTCTGACAGGACGAGGTGCCTACAGGTAGTGCTGGTGGCAGTGTGCACAGAGTGCATAAGATGCCTTGGATTTAAAAAAAATATATATATACAGTACATATATTTGTTTTGTGCAGTCAATTAAGTGCAAAGGTGTTCATGAAAGAGCTGGGTCTTCAGTCTTCTCTTAAAGACTGAGAGGGACTCTGCCAGTCCAACATGGTTTGGTAGCTCGTTCCACCACTGGGGCGCCACAGACTGGAAGAGTCTAGCTAGCGACTTTGGGCCCTGTTGTGGTGGTTGAATCAGACGTGGGGGGCAGATTTAGTTGCTGTTTTGAAGGCAAGTGTAAAGGCAAGGGTTTTCAATAATCAATAATTGCTGCCACATTCTGGATCATTTGTAGAGGTTTGAACGTGCATGCAGGGAGGCTTGCAGTAAGGAGTTGCAGTAGTCGATGCATGATATTATGAGAGCCTGAACCAGGCGTTGTGTGGCTAGGTAGGGTCTTATCTTCCTGATTTTGCACCTGGAAAAATAGCACAACCAAGCAATCGAGGCTTTGTGGATGTTAAAGGTTAGTTGGTCATCAATCATGACGGCCGAGTTTCGGACAGACTTTGTAGATGTGAGCTGGGGGAATTCGAATTGAATACTGATATCTTGTTGTATTGAAGAACTGGCTGGGATGACCAAGACCTCAGTCTTGGAGAGGTTGAGTTCTGTGTGGTTTTCTGGAGGGAATGACAGGAAGACAAGAGGGCCAAACACTGACCCTTGAGGAGCCCCTGTTGATAAACTGTGCAGTTTGGAAACTTCTTTTCCACACAAATTTTGGACCAGCAAATAAAATTCAGTCATGATATTACTGTTCAACTTGGACAGCAATGTGCTGATTTAATCCTTGTCAATAAAGGTTAAGTTAGCACAGCAAACACCTCATTAACATGAGCACACACAAGATCGTCCAGTTGGCTCTTTCATTTGCATTCAATATGCTCACTGTTTATGATATCAAGTTTATTCTGTCATTCCATATTATTAAACTTTCGGGGGCTGTACGTGACTCATACCAAAAGTTTTGTCATTTGAATTGGATTTGGGTGTTCAATGTGAATATTCAACTATTTATTCTTTTTTTTTTCAAATTGAATATCAAGCAATGCTTTAGTCAACTGCCATATTTTTGATTCTGCTTCTGTGAGATGTTTAGGGTGACAGCAACATTCATTTAATATTAAAAAAACAAAACAAGTTAGCCCTAATGTGTGCTAACTATGACAAAAGCCAGAGACTGTATTGTATCAAGTTGCTATGAGCTTCAGATCCCCCACTTGTAAACAGAAGACAGAACATAACATTATATCAGAGCCTTACCAGGCAAGGCCTCTCTTCATTTGGACAGCTGCAGTGCCTCCATCTCAGAACTGCTACTGTATCCGTCAATGTCCGCATCTGTTTAGGAGTATAATCCAGGCTTCAGTCAGACTCTGCAGCTGCCTGTACCTGTCGCAGACATCTTCACAGTACGGATGGGACCACTTGACATAGGGAATGGATTTACCCCAGAGAGAAGTGTGGAAGCAGGGATCGCTCACTCTGGAGCTACCTCTGCACACTGACGAAAAAAAAGAAAAAAGAAATGAAATGCTTGACTTGAAGAATCTCAGTTGACTGATGCGTTGAATCTTCGTCTTTCAGAGGACAGCCCTAATATTCACAGAATTTGGTTTGATATTCTCATGTTTTCCATTAGATGTCACAAAAACAGTTTCCTGAATAACATTAGAAATTTATAACATTTAATTGAATTAAAATATCAATCTACATAAGTTGTCCAATGGAGGCTAAAAGAACCTCATAACTGGCCCAAACTAACTGACAGATAACTGAGTAATTAAGTGGGATCTTGAAGCTTTAAATAGGTATTTGTGAAATGCAGTTTAACAGTAACCAGTGGAATAACTAACTGTGAAGGAAGCAGAACTGTAGAGGCATTATCTCAACAGATGAGAGTGGACAGATTTGTGAATGAAGTAATCTTCTAGATCCTGAGCTGACTGTATGCTTCCTCGTGGGCGTAATAAAGGACCTCTTCCAGTGTATTTAGTCACTGTCATTCCCTGTGTTGTGTTGTATGAGAACAGTTGGTCAAGCTTTCATGTTCTTCCCTCTGAGCAGAAGGAGGAGAAGGCGATGATGGCGAAGATGCAGCGGACGAGAGCCAACTCTAATGAGGGGTTGATGCCACGCTGGGTCCCCGACAGAACCTTCTCCAGGACCAAAGACTCCAAAGTCTTCAGACAAATGGTGAGACTTGACATCAACACACTCTTCATGGTGACAAAGGCAGTCTGCAGCTTCTCTGTGAGACTCACATTATTTCTCTTTCTTCTTCAGGGGATCGATGAGACCTCCAGTAAAGACAAGTGAGTGCTGACTCTTGATGGGTCCACATGTGACAACCGCTGCAGTACTTTACAGGATTTCACAAACCCCTTTATCTTTTTGTAGCCGTGGTGTTCAGGAGGCCATGAACCCGGAGGACGAGGTGGATGAATTTCTGGGGCGAGCCATTGACGCTCGCAGCATCGACCAGCTCAGAAAGGACCACGTTAAGAAGTTCCTGCTCACCTTCCAGACCTCCAGCCTGGAGAAAAAGGTTCAAATCTGAGACCTCTAATTATCATCTGTGCTTCTCAAATGTAATTCATGTTTGTGGAGGAGGGATTCTGCTCATATCTGACACTCTTCTTCTGCACTCTTGTTACAGTATTCCAAGAAGGTGGACGATCGTTTTGGAGGCTATGTTGCCTGCACTCTACTAGTATTCTGCTTCATATCATTCATACAGATTGTTATCTTTCCACAGTGAGTATTACACACATACTGTCCATCCTCCAATATGTGCTATTTGAGGTTGCTTTAACCTGTTGTCTGGTTCATTTGGTCTGAACTGAGAAGAGTGAGGCTGGTTCGTTTAGTCGTTATATAACAGTATTAATGATAATTGCAGTATTTTTAAAATGAAACATTGATATCATGTTAATAATACAGATATGATAAGATAGTGTAAATAATCAATTGCCTCTTAAACATACTGAATGCTCTTAAATCATTTCTGTTTCTTAACGGTCTCACTTTGTCTACCTGATCTGTTTGCCAAAAAGGAGACGAAACACACAATTAACAGTTTCAAAATTTCCATAGATATCACAATGATATCATTATCATGAATTCTTTTGGTCATGATAATCGTGTAGTGAAAATCTGTTATTGTGATAGCCCGAGTTCACACCGACAGTGTTGGTGATTGTCATACCATTTGGGGAATTCAAATTCTCAGGACTGACAGTGAGCCACGCTGCATTTTTTGCACCTTGTGTGTTTAATTATTGTCTAAGAGCTGCCAGCTGTTTTAACTCTCTTTCACTTTTTGATGGATTAACAGAAGTTTAGCTTTTGTATACATGGTAGAAGCATATATCAGCTCTAGCGCAGTCCTGTAGTTGGTCTGCTTTGCGTTCACTTCAGATGCCCTGATCACATTTTTTGTCTGCTTTGTAGTGTACTGGGATCTCTATTACATGCCAGTGTAAACTAGGCTATAAATGTTATGCGACTGTTCAGTGTCCGAGCAACCAGAGAAATATTTTACGCAGACGCCACATTGGCCTTGGAATCATACATCATCGTTACTGCCATATTACACTGCTTTCACATAACTAACAAACTGCATGAGAATCCAACTGAAGCATTTTCAGGGGCTGCTGGTCCAACTGTTTTATAGCCTTCACACCAGCCCAAATGAACCAAACCAATCAGGTTAGTTGTGAAAACACCACCATCTAAATATAAATCTGTATTATTCCTTGCAGCACCCCGGTAATGCTGGGAATCTACATCAGTATCTTCATCATCCTCGCCAACATCCTTTTCATCTGTGCCATATATTCGTGCATCAAGGTACAGTAGCGCACAAACACAAATTTTGCTAACATACCCTTAAAATCACTGCCTGTTGTGTAAATCATTTATTTTTCCTCTTGCAGCTCTTTCCAGCTGCGATGCAGACTGTTTCAAAGAAGATTGTCCAGTCTCGCACCAACAGCACGCTGGTTGGAGTGTTCACCATTATCCTCGTCTTCATCTCTGCCTTTGTTAATATGGTAAGTGCGAGCATATTCATACAGGATGCCAATCAGACATGTTGAAAATCATGCTGAATACATGATCATGTGTGTGTTTGGCGTCACTGCAGTTTGCCTGTGACACCACGAGCTTGGCGCAATGCGTTGCCGAGAAGCTGAACACCTCTGCATCCCTGGTGACGCCGTGTCTGATCCACAGCTTGAATGTGTCTGTTGAAGGGGGTCTAGAGATCTGTCCTAGCCAAGGCCCCTCCTGCCCCTTTCCTGAGGTGAGTTCATTGTATGTCACCACTTCACTGTTTGTGTTGGTCGAGCCATTGCAAACAGAAAATGTCACATTTGCATTTGTGTTTCTGTGAGAGATCTATTGTTGATAACACCTCTCCTGCTTGTGTTCCAGTATTTCAGCTACAGTGTGCTGCTGACGCTGCTGGCCTGCTCAGTGTTCCTGCAGATCAGCAGCATAGGGAAGCTGGCCCTCATGCTGCTCATCCAGCTCACCTTCCTGCTGCTGGTGGAGTGGCCACAAGTAGCACTATTCGACAACGCAGACCTCTTTGTCACCTCCAATGCCATGTAAGTGCCACAGGCTGCTAATGCAGAGAGGAAGTACAGGATAACATAGTATGTATGAAACTGGGCAGCTTTCATTCATGTTGTGAATGTAGAGTATTGAACCTTGATTTTGATTTAATTTGATTTAATTTTATTGTCAGAATATTTTTCTTTTCATAAACTTGTGCCGCAAATCAAAACCAAAACCCAGCCAGGGTCTGAAATTAAGTTTTTTCCTCACCTGACACTGTGACAGGTCACTAAGCTTCTGAATTTCACCCCTTTTTCTTTTTTTTGTCTGCCACTTATGTAATCTATATAGGAGGCTTTAAGATTGGAAATACTGAATCACCTGTACCTGACAGTAGAAATATCAAATGTATTCTGTCATCATGTCTCAGTAACCCCTGACCAGGGAGGGAAATTGACCAGCCAAATGCTGGTAAAATACGAAATTGGCTGCTAGATTTCAGGCATAAAACAATGATTTACATCAGCGGCTGGTGGATGTTCACATTTTTAAATGTTAATTTCCTACCCTGGACCTGACGACTCTTAACTTGCTATTTAAAAATAATATTTATTGTAAGAAAAACCAAGCTGCCATGGTGGCCACAGACAACATTTACCCTGCATCTGGTAGGTGGCAGGTGCTTATTTAATTTCCTCAAGACAGAATTTAACCAAACAACAAAACAAATACTACATTCATATATTAAGATCAGCACTTTTTGAAGAGAGAGCAAAATATATCTATTTCTGTCAAGGGTATCAAAAGTTGGCATCCAGTACTTGGTCAGTGTTTTTACTTATTCATCAGACAACATTTGCTGAACTAAATCAGGAAACTTTTCTGACTTGAGACTTCATTTTATTAAGGCAAAGTAATTATATTAGCCCCAACTACATTAAGCAGTAAAAGTGTTTTAACATGTTCGTATTCCCCAAACTGCAGTATGATGGGGAATTTGTCACTTGGAGAATAAAATCGAAATATTGAGAATGAAGTTGAAATGGTATTTCGACTTTATTCTCGATATTTTGTCTCTATTCTCAACATTTCCTGTTTATTCTCCAAGTGTAAAATAAAAAAAAAATCTTTCTCCTCTTATTTTTCCCTAAAATTTGTCTGGTATCGAAACTGTGGCATTTTATTGGTACCAGTATCAAACATTTTGGAACAATACTCAGCTCTACTTTAAATGTGTCCCTATATGTGCTAATAATTAAAGCATATGTAACTTTGAATATATCATTTTATATTGTTATGTTTTATATGTCAGAGTTTTGCACATTTCTCTAATTGTTATATTTTTTTCCTTTTCAGTGATTTAAATGAAACTAGTACTCAATGGTAAGAAACTGTATTTTAATTTCAATAGAAACACTCTTAATACATGATGAGTACTGTAATGATTATTTGTTGTGTTTGTGTTGATGAGAATTATTTTTATGTTTGTACTTTTAGGTCCAGTTTCAATGAAACTACAAACCAGTGGTAAGATTCCATTTAGTGTTACTCCAGATGTCTTTTTTTGTATTTTATTTTATAATTTCAAAGCCTTTATGCCCTGGTTCATTTGCCTTCCATTAATGTGTCCATGTGTCCATCACTTTTCAGCCCATTTGTTGTGACCAAAGTGTCCCTGAGGGTCATGACTCCAGTGATCCTCACAGTCTTTGTCCTGGCACTGTACCTGCACGCCCAGCAGGTTGAATCTACCGCACGCCTCGACTTCCTGTGGAAACTACAGGTACGTACAGCCTGCGCCCACCAGAGGGCGCCATCTGAACATCTTGACTACACACAGATTCTCCTCACATTTCTACAAAAGCTTCAGAGTTTTCCATCAATAAAAACAATAATATCTGCAGTGTACACCTCAACCCTACCAGACATTATGTTACAGCATTCATAAGAGCTGAATATATCTAATAAAGAGCCTTCACTCGCAGGCCACAGAGGAGAAGGAGGAGATGGAGGAACTGCAAGCCTACAATCGTCGCCTCCTCCATAATATTCTGCCTAAGGACGTAGCTGCTCACTTCTTGGCGCGTGAGCGGCGTAACGACGAGCTATACTACCAGTCCTGTGAGTGTGTGGCTGTCATGTTCGCCTCCATCAGCAATTTCTCTGAGTTCTACGTGGAGCTGGAGGCCAACAACGAGGGAGTGGAGTGTCTCCGGCTGCTCAACGAGATCATCGCTGACTTTGATGAGGTAAAGTTTGTAAATCTCAGTGTGCAGGTTTGACCTGTGCTCACAGCTGATTTTAAAAAGAAAAATTAAATGTAATCACTGTCTGTTCTCAGATCATCAGTGAAGAGAAGTACAGGCAGCTAGAGAAGATCAAGACCATTGGCTCCACCTACATGGCAGCTTCTGGTCTCAATGACTCCACTTATGACAAGGAGGGCCGTTCACACATCACTGCACTGGCCGACTACGCCATGAGACTGAGGGAGCAGATGAAATACATCAACGAGCATTCCTTCAACAACTTCCAGATGAAGATAGGTAAAAAGAAAAAAAAAACAATGACATTTTTCCAGCACGAGATTCACAGAAACTTTTATTGTTTAATAGACAAGTAACAGCAGCAGTTCTGTTGATGCAGTGCAATGTTTTTGTCTTTAATTCTCAGGTCTGAACATTGGACCAGTGGTAGCTGGGGTTATTGGTGCACGGAAGCCTCAATACGATATTTGGGGAAACACAGTTAATGTGGCCAGTCGCATGGACAGCACAGGTGTACCTGACCGCATACAGGTAGGTTTCATCTCATCGAAATTCAACCCACACAGGTTTTCAAAGGGAAACGCCATTTTATATGAAGTCAAACTGTTAATAAAGTGGGTTATGTGTAAATACATAATAATACACATAAGATTCAGAATAAGAAGGCAACAACAGTATTTATGAATTTGTTACATTCAGTGGCCACTTTAACGGGTACACCTGTACAATGTAATACAGTTCAATGTAACAGCCCTGCCAAAAGTTTTACCATTACAAAGTTTATAATGTTCATGTTGTTTGTTTGTTTGTTTTTGATTATCAGAAATCTCAAAATTCAATTATATATTTCTAACCACTATTTGCCCAGGACTAGTATTACTAGAGGATTTTTAGTAATTTGTAATAATTGTGAAGGTCGTCTTCAATCTTAATCCTGTGCAAATTTTCTATGTCTGTAATTTGTAAAGTAAAACTTGCAACACTGCAAATTACCTACAAAATTTCATCAGACACAGAGGTCCTGTAATCATTGTAGTCCCATGCTAATCAATATCTCAGTGATTTGGGGTCATATTTTTTGAACATCTGAACAAAAATAGTGTTTCATCGGGGCTCTTAATATGTTGATCAGCATTCAACATCTGTACTGTGAGATCAGCTATACTGAAGTTTAAAATGAGTGATGTTGACAGTAAAGGTTGGCTGAAAATGTGTAATAATGTTTATTATGCATGTAGAAAGACAAGTAAAACAGCTCTAAACTATATCATGAATGTAGCTGCTAAAGAACAGACGTTCTGCTTCTGAAACCCTGATGTTAAGCAGAGCCCTGACATCATATTTGGTAAATTTAAGTAAAATACAAACTTTGCTTATTCTGTGCAAATATGCCACATGAATCACAGACGTGGGGGGTAATTTCTTAATGACATGAGGTTCCCTGGTAGTACTTGTCCTGCAGATAGGGCTTATGATCTCAATGCTCAAACATATAATTTAATTAACACCTATGACAGTGTCAAAAATACTGAACATTACAGGCATTATAAATGTAGAATTTATGGCAAGAATTGGATTGCAGTAGACTTTACAGGTGTACCTAAGTGGCCACTTAGGGCCAGTGTATAATGACTCCCTCAATAGGTCGATATGTATGTAAAGAATATTAAATGATGACTCAAATCAAGATCAGGCTCATATTCTAAAGCAGTAACTTTTCTTGGCCACTTGGGGGCAGCAAGTGGTAAATACAACGTTGATATATTATCACCTTGTAAGGTTGATATGACAAACATGTTAACCTACAATTCCCTATTTACACAGCCAGAAGATATGGAGCCAACTTAGTATTCATTCAGAGTCCTGTTTGTGGCCATTTTCACTCCCCTAGCTGTGTCTCTACAAACTCCTGAGGGAAATATCTGGCTGTTTAGTTGCTAAGTGCTCCACAATGTTCACCAGCTGTCTGCTAACTGCGTCTGTCTGCTGTTTGTTACTGAGCAGGCAGTTTACTGTTAGTTAATCAGGGAGTTTTTGCTGAAAACTGCTACCTGTTGAGGAGTGAGAATGAACCAAAACAGAAAAGTTGAGGGTTCAAAAACCAAAACATTGAGGTGAAAGATAGTTTAACTCTAACTCATGACTCATGACAAACGAGCTGAGGGATTGGATGATAATAAGGCAATGAATCACTTTTCTCATTACAGAGTTAATAAGTGAAATGAATATTGATTAGAGCTGCTTTAAATGCACATTTTTTGGGGTCATTATTTTGCATTGTGTCCTTTTATTGTATCTGCTAAATAATCACTTAGCTTCATATAAATCTGCCCTGTTCCATTCTGCTCTCAGGTGACTACAGACCTCTACCAGGTGCTTGCGAGCAAAGGGTACGTGCTGGAGTGTCGCGGGGTGGTTAAGGTCAAAGGTAAAGGGGAAATGACAACCTACTTCCTGAACGATGGACCGCCCAACAGTTAGCAGCCATGGCAGCAGCAGATGCAGGGACGATCCCCACTGCAAGGACACAGCACCACTGAGCGAGGACTCACAGTGCGAGCAAATGGCTAAAAACTAAGAGACGCCATCACTTGAATCCCAAGCAAAGAGGAAACAAACTTTAAAGACTTCAAAAAGGAAAGTGTTCTTGATGAGAGGAAAATGTTCTCGTTTGACAGCCATTTTGGCCCACGTACATGTTGAAGGACAAGTGTTTTTCTCATGTCTAGCCTCTCTCTCAGGCTTCTTGAAAGATGCAAAGTCTGTTTATTTAAAAACAACGCCTTTTAGCCTGTGTCAAAAGAAGATTAACGCTGTACATAAGGCTACTTTTTATTTTACTTTGTATTTTGTTTCGTTTTTTGTTTTATTTTCCGGTAATTTTTATTTCACATGAATTATGAACAGGTACTCATATTTTGTTTTCTGGATTAATTATTTATTTTGATCTCAATGTTTTTGTGCAAAAGGTCCTTTATGAAAAAGTGTGAATACATACGTGCACAAATATCCAGTTTATTACACGTTTATAAGTGTGTATGTACATGCATATTTGTGTGTGTATGAATATATGTATAAACTGAGGAGGAATATATTGACCAAAGACTAAAGTATTTACTAAAAGCAAGGCAAGACATGTTTGATATGTTCTCGCTAAAGTCAGCAATGATCACCGCCTCTGTGTTTTTTAGGCAGGAGGCCTGAACCCTCTGTCTTTTTTTTGCCCAACTGCTGGCAGCAAAGGCTGCTTCATTGTTTTCATAAGATATGTAAAATTAATTTATTTTGTCTGTCATTCAGGCAGCAACGAGCCGATCACTTTAACTCTAAATTATGATGTTGCCCTCAACCTCGAAACAAAATCACTAAAGACGACTAAAGGATGTTATTAGAAGGTGATATCTATATTTTTATCTTCGCTCTCTGAGGAGCAGAAGTAGCTCCAGCTGGGATCATCCTCATTTTCATGTCAGATTGGTTCCTCAGAGCTTGAGCAGCCAGTGTGCAGCTGGTTTAACAGTATGTTGTCATCAACTGCTCCTTCCCTTTCAGAGAAGTATTTTTTGGTGCAAATGGAAAATGAAGGAACGTAGATGAGCTTAGTTGTTCCAGAGCCATCAGGGGG
>JAJHUR010126285.1:1632-24874 GCA_027495735.1 Lutjanus campechanus | reverse complement strand
GCCTGTGCAAACGCAGTGCATTACTTGTCATTCAAGGGTATAATGACTCACCATCCACTGTTCCTCCTGGCACCATCAAAGGTCATCCCTTCAACGGCGTCACACTCACTCATCAGAATACAAAGACTGCAGGAAAACTTATCTCATCTGCTCTCCCAGGTGCCTTTAAAGAGATATTTCACTGCGGTAGAACATTTTATCATTTACCGCACGTGTCCATAGTGTGTGGCTATTCAGGAAGACTCCACCACAAAAGCCAGGCAATTTAGGCTCTGTGCCTTGCTTGAGGACATTACGCGACAGGTCTGATGACTTGGAGTCAGACTCGATTCGAGTAACACGTGATGAATTTAGACTTGGCAAAATCAAAAAATTCCCCGGATACAATTTTTTGGAACCGATCTGAAAGCATCCTTATAACGTTACTGATCTCCAATTTAAAAAGAAATGATACCAAAGATAATTTCGTTCAGGTGTAAACGATCAACAAAAAAACAAAACAATTGCAGAATATCAAATGTGCAGGCCGGAAATTACAGATGGAGATGCATAACTTCCACCTTCGTTTGGACAATAGAAGTTCCACAAAGAATTGCAAGTCAAAATGGGGTTGCAGGTTAAAATGATATTACATTTGATGAAGAGTGCGTTATGGCTTATTTGGGGTTCGAAATGCAAAGTTTTGGACTTGGGACCAAGCTAACAAAATTTAGTGCCCAAAATATTCTGGGAATGCTAGTTTTTGGCTCTGTGGACGTTGATTCCTGGATAATGTTCCCTACATGTAAAAACGGCAAGTTTTTCTGATGTAAGACTAAAGTTTTTTTACATTCCCAGATCATTCTGGGAAGGTTAGTTGGACGTTCCAGGAAGGTTACTTGAACACGTTCCCTAAAGGACTATCAACAGGGAACCTCATGGGAACATTGTTAAAATAACCTCAAAAACCATTTCTCTATGTGGTTATTGGAATGTTTTGGGAATGTTATGTGTTAGGGCCTTGACTTGGGACTTTACTTGGAACTTGATTGTAAAGACAGTCACTTGGTCCCATCCCTGCCCTGTGAGTCTCTATCCAGGAAGGAGATGAACAAGGCAAACGTTAAAGATAGTGTACACCAATAATAAATTTGAGTTCTGAGTTCGTCACACCACAGAAACATGTGTTATTAACCACGCAGCCAAATTTGAATGATTAAAAAAAGTTGCTAAGTATATAAAATTAGGTCCCAAATCATTTGCAATTTTCTCTGCTCTGAAATGCTGGGGGTGTGTCCACTCTGCTGTCTCAGTGTCAAACACCACTATGACCAGAGCCAAGAGAGGACGATGTGTTTTTTTTTTTCTTTTGTGTCAGGGTGTTGGAACTGAAGCGAGCTGAAGTGAACTGCTGGGCTGATTTGGACTTAGAGAGTCAGTGAAGGTGCGTTCAGAACTGGCTGTTTGTGGGGCTTATATACAGTAGTGTTGCGGGATCATGGCTCCGGCATGTCACTGAGCCACGTTTCAGGTCCACCCAAAAAAACAGAAATTGTGATAAACACCTTACCCTCACTCCACAATTCAGTACTACATAATTCTCAGTCTTGTCACACGTTTTCAGCAACTGTTTTCTTACATGGATGTGTTTAGAAGAAAAAAATCTCTTTGTCCTTTACATGGACTTTAATAAATAAAATAAATAAACTGCAACATCAATTCAGTGAGCATGTAGGTGTATAATTTCAGGGTTATTCTTTTCAGGATGTAATTTTTCCAGTTTGCAGTTATTGATGTTGTGATGTTGAGGGGAAACAAAGCCAGATTGCTGATGGTAATAGCAGATCCTGGGGGCAGGCAATTTGGAGGTTGACTGCTCTTGAACCATGATGGAAGCACGGACGCTGAAAAGTTTTTATTAAAGAGAAAAATCATCGGACTAAACCCACACCCGCCCACTTCTGCAGCATTCATGAAAGGGTGCTTCTTTTTTATTCAAGATCTAACCTAACTTGTTTTTTACATTCATTTCCTTCAACTCTGATTCAGTCTGCACGCCTACATCAACACTTATCATTTCTGCCATGTAGCGATGGCAGTCAATGCAACACTGTGCTGCTGAAGCTGCCGTTCCACCTGCCAGCTTCAAAGACGAGTCTGTGCTCTCAGAGGACCAGTTTGGGAGATGGAGCTGCACAGACTGTGTGCATATATGTTCGGGTGGTTTCAATTCCAAATCACACAATGGGCTCATCTCTCCCAGTCTCAGCCTGCCTTCTGCGCTGTCCTACAAGAGAGCCAAACACTTTTAAGAACTGTATTCTCTTTGTTCTTCGGTGCAGGCCTGAGATGAGGAATGTAATGATTTCATCTCATTAAGAAACAGTGAATCCAGCTCGTGCTTCGCAGTCGCCCACAGAACACCTTCTTTGGCTCACGTTTATTTGCACTCCTCCAATTCCACCTTTTGTAATGTCTTGTTTCATTCCTGCATCAATCACTCAGCTCCCCCTTTCCCTGGGCATCGCCTACGGATTGATTACCTTTCAGGAGTTCAATGTAATGACAGGAGGCCAAGCTAATTTCTGAAGTGATAAATGGTGAGCTAAGTGACCACAATCCACTGGGAGGCAAATGGGCCTGGAGCTGCCGTCTGAAGTGGCCCCAGCCTTTTCTGTAATGACGTTCTGACAATGTTAAAGAAAAGGAAAGACAAAGACTGTCACTAAGCAGGCATGCAAGAAACAGAGGTGAATTCAGAACAAATGAGAGTACTGCTGCTTTTCTTTTAAAAGTTCTTTTGAGTAAAAGTTATTTTTACTTTCTTAAAGAGTCATGAAAGAAACATTATGTAAGATCTGGTATTTCTTTGCAATTTGGCACCCCCACAGTCCTGGGTAGTCCTAGATACCTAGGTAAAGGTAACACTTTCTATGAAGGTTATGTCCATACTGCATTGCAAACACATTCATATGACATTATAATACATTTATAAGACTTTATTACCTTGCGAGGCAGCTGAATTTGCAAGATCACGCGAGAATCCATCTCTCCAGGCGTCAAGTTATCTGTTTGTGTTTGCACCAAAAGTGGTGCAGCCAATCAGTATCCTAGGAGGGGCTAGTGGAAGCTACAGGTGTGGTTTCAGTTGTGATGACAGTGAGAAGTGTCCATGGAAACAACTCTAAAAAACAATGACGGCTCCTGAAGAGGTTAGCGTAGAAACTGTGATAGTATCAGGAATATTAGAACAGGAGAGTATTTCTTCATTGAAAGAAGAGCAAACAAGGACATTGAAGAAAAGATTTTTTCACTCCCGACCGGCTTTTACCAACTGGCTCCGCCGGCAGTAACCAGATGGTTTGTTACACGGCACTGAAGGATCTCACAAATCCAGCTGCTCCGCAAGGTAACTTTCTTACTATGTCATTTTGTTCATTGATCTGATTGGTTGAAGTTAGCCTGTGTTAGATCTCATAGACAGATGGTTCATCCAATCACCTGCCAAGTGTTTTTTGGAAAGTGCTTGCCCTTTTCCAAATGGTGTCTAAGGATGACTTCCCAGATGGTTCTGTGTATGTTAAAGAAGTAGCCAGCAACATAAACCAGATATCACAATATTAAAGTCATGTAATGTGATTACTTTATGTTATTTTTGGATTACATCAGTACCAAATATATTCAAATTGTTAAGCCTGTTATGTTTTATGTTTGTTAAGTTTATTAATTGTTTTTCCTGGTATTCCCCTCTGTTGTTATGCGCAAATGCACATTTAGATTAATAGCAGTAATTGTGCTCATTAAGTGTTCTTTGTAAAGTATGCTATTCACACTTCATATTCAAAATTCAAGTAAAGTGACACATACTTATTCTACCTCTATTCTTGTGTTTTTACCCACACACCACCCCGGTCACCAACTACGCAATCTACGACCCCACAATATTTTTTAGTAGTTGCAGTATTGACACTAACGTCAGTGACTGGTCCTTCCTGTAACATTAAATGTTTATTTAAATTAAATTAGAGTAGAGTTATTGGATGATGAGAGTCTTTTCACAGCTGAAGGCAGAACTGTCACTGTGCTGTGATGTTGTTCCTCTTGTCTGATTTTAAGACAAAGCATTGTTGTAATTTCCACCCAGTGAAGCATTTTTTAACTAAAGGACATGATAATGAACTGACTGTAAAATTAGCTGGTTTCACTCAAACCAGATTGGTGTTGTGAGGCTCGTAAACTGTTACAATTTGTGCACACATGGTAGTATTTTGATCTTTATTTTAAACATGCATTTTAAAATAGTCATTCTTACAGATAATCTACATTTTTACTAAATGTAACTGTATTTTTTTTCTGTACATTTAATGTAATTCAGTTAACTTTTTTTTGCATTCTGATTACATAATCTTTTTACATGTGATCTGTCACTCATCAAGCCTAAGTGTGAATGTCAGAGGTACCATTCTCCCTACAAGTCAGTGCAGCATCAGAATGATTTTGAAGCTGTCATTTTAAGGCAGAGTAGTTACATAATGTTGCTTTAAGGCCCAGTTTGTAATGGCAGAGCAGTGACTGCTCATGAAAAAAAACTGTAAAAGGGTCCTACTCCTTTAAAATGTTCATCATAGCTGGATTAAAGCAGGCCGACAGTTAGAATTAGGATGAGAAAGAGCATCTGTGAAACTCCAGATTAAGCTGCTGAAATTGTTTTATATCCCCGCTGTTTGCCTCGCTTTCGGAGTAAACAGATAATCATTCCTATCATGATGGCTTCAAATTTCATTTTGGCGTTTTTTTTTATCACAATTCTTCGAGGGTGTAATCACTCTTAAAATTACGATGGCAAAAGAAAGGGTCCAGATTTTTCAAACCATCCTTCTATTCAGTTTGCATCAGCAGGGACCACACAGCGCTTGTGTCTCACTTACTTAGCTTATGACAGAAGCTTTGTTGCGCTGCCACTGTCCTTGACATCAGCGGAGCTCTCAGGGAAATAACAAGCTCTACATATGGCTCAATGAAAGACAATTGTTGCACCAGAGCAGTCTGTATTCACCAAATAGCTCACACAAGCTGAAATATTAGCTCCCTGAAGAAATCAAATGCTCTACTCTGTATTCTATTGTTTTCTGCCGATAGAAACGTCTGTGGCCACGGTCAGATTTTTCACACGACCCCGGGCTGTGTGTGTGTGTGTGTGTGTTAAGCCAGCCTGTTATTTTTTAATGATGCTTATTTAAGGGATTTCAGTTCAGAAAGCTTAAAGGATTTCAGTTTTCCTATTTTCCCAAGTAGTAAAGAACACAATTCATTTTTTTTTTTCCAAACACACCTTATAACCTTTTCTCAACTGCAGCAAACACATTTCACAGAGGAGATCCTTGTATTTGGCAGTGGTTCAATTTCCAGACAGCCAGCAAAACATGTTAATTGCTCATTTGTGCGTACTTGAATATTTAATGTAATGGATTTGTTGTGGCATATGACAGTTAGCAGTGTTTATAGAAATGTGATTGGGTTGTGACACAAACAGCTTCAAGTCTTTCAGTTCCCGTCACAACACATGAATCACTCAATACCAGGCTACATGTGTGTAATAGATTCATTTTCCTTTTACAATAAAAGTCCATGATGCTTTTATTTTTACAGTGGAAACTGCTAATAATGATCACGGTTACAGCAATCAATAGCTTATGAGAACCAAAAAGTCTTTTCATACATGACAACATATGGAAAAAATAATATTAGACTCCTATTGCCTATTGATGACGTTCAGAGCTACAAAGATCAGTTGATAAATCAATCACTTGATCACCAAAACCATGATCAGCATTAGTCATTTTGTAAAAAATAACATGTCAGATATTCTCTGGTTCCAGCTTCTGTAATAAGAGAATTATAAGAGAATAAGATTTACGTACGTCCATGTGCGCCACATGTTTGGTCCTATTTTTCCTGTAGTGATTATTTTCATTATCGATTATTCTGTCCACCGTTTTCTCTGTTTCAGAAAATGGTCCAAGATGACGTCCTCAAATGTCTTGTTTTGTTCACAGCTCAAAGAGATTCAGTTTACTGTCAGAGAGGAGTAAAGAAACAAGAAAATAGTCACATTTAAGAAACTGAAATCAGAGAATTTTGACTTTTTTTCCCCTGAAAAATTACTCAAAACGATAAATTGATTATCAAAGTAGATTAATTTAATAGTCAATTAATAGTAGATAAATCATTGCAGCTCAGTGTTTTATGTGAGTTGTTATGTTTATTAGTTTGTCCTTTGTTGTGCGCAATTGATTGATTGATTGATTGATTTAAAAACAAAAAAATGGCAAAATATCCACCCAGGGAAGCATTTTTCACAAGCGGCAGCTGTGTGTGCACTGTGCATGGTAGTATATGTTCTTTGTTTTTACAACTGTAATCCTACTAATAATCCCCATTTTTGCTAAATGTATCTGTAATCTGATTACATTTTTAAAAAATCTGTAACTATAATGGAAAACTGCTACCATTTTTTTGTATCCAGATTACATAATCCTGTGTCATGTCACCCATCACTCCTCAAGCCCGCAAATCATGAACCTAAAACTGACTCCTGTGCAGTATTATTTTCTTTACCCACCAAATACAATTAAAAGCTTTGAAATGTGAAAGCTTTCACGATCACTTCATAGACTGAATTACACTGACTCAGCCAGCAGCGAGCAGAGACAGTTATATGACATTTATATGAAAATGTGACTAATATTTTAACAGACAAGTAAACAAATGTCTCTTATTTATAGACAGAACAGTCTGGCTTGAATTAGTCTATTTTCCACATATTGATGGTGAATTTCTCTATGGTCATGGAACAGGCCCATCAATGTTGCTCTGTGCCAGTGAAAGCATAAGTGCGCTGGTCATTATGTGCATTAGTCGCAAATTAAATAGATTAGCTGCGAGTTCCATTCCCTGGATGTGCCGTGCACTTTATCTGCCTCTGTTCCACGATAAGAATCACTAGATACGCGAACAAAAGGGAGCCCAATTTTCAGGCGAGCATTCAATTTTGAAACCTATCCTCTAATGAGGGTTTGTTGTTCGGCTGAACTAAATGTCAACTAATGGATAGGCTCTCAGACAGCAATCTCCATTGGCCCACAGTCATCTCAGTCTCTTACCCTGCTCATCAGGGTAAGTATATATGCCGGCGGTGCAGAGGCAGAGCTCGCTCTCCAGGCCCTCAGCAGCACACAAACTCTATTCTGTTTTAATGTCGTCTCCCACTCATAAATAACTTCAATGGGTCCCAGGCGGTATTTAATAAAACACATCTGATTATGTGGGAGGGAGGAGTTTATTAAAACTGTATTTCTTCCATACGTTTTATGTGGTTTTGGCGTGCACCTCCATTCAGGGTGTGTGACAGGTGCCATTATTCCTCAACCCACTCTCTCCCGTTTGGCCATTTCCTCTTCTTTAAATAGTGCCTCATATCAGAGGGGAAAGTTTCTGGATGTTTCCTCCCCACGTTGTCTTCCTGGAATAGAGAAGTTAGAGGACAACTTCTGTATAATTAGTGTAACCGGTGTTGGGAGGGTTACTTTAAAAAGTTACTTACCTGTTAAAAAATGTAGTCGTTAACGTAATCAAAGTATCACAATATTAAAGTAATGTGACTTCCTGTTACTTTTGGATTACCTCAATATAGAATATGGTGAAATTGTTTAGTGTAATATAGTGTTATATAGATTATTATCATCGATTAATCAGTTGATTATTTTCTCAGTTAATGGATTAGTTAGGATCCGTGAAATTGTCAGAAAATGATGAAAAATGTTGATCCAAGTCCAAGATGACATCGTCACGTCTTGTCTTGTCCACAGCTCTACAAAATATTCAGTTTACTGTCAGGGAGGAGTAAAGAAACCAGAAAATATTCACATTTAAAAAGCTGACATCAGAGTTTTGATTTATTTTTTTAAAATTAAAAAATAACTTGAAGCGATTAATTTATTTTTTAAAATAGATGCCGATTAATTTAATAGTAGATTAATAATAGATTAATTGTTGCAGCTGTTTTATGTTCATTGTTTGATTTGTTAGTTTGTCCAGCAGTTCCTTCCTTTGTTGCATGCAACTAATTAATCGATTGATTGATTTAATGACAAAAAATAGCAAAATTTCCACCCAGTGAAACATTTTTTCACTAGAGGCCATGATAATGAATTGGTAGCTGTTTGCACTGTGCATGGTAGAATGTTGTTCTTTATTTTGACCTTGTAACCCTCCTAATAATCCCCATTTTTGCTAAATGCATCAGTGAACTGATTACGTCTTTTTTTTTATTATCTGTAATTATATGGAATGTGTTGTATCCAGATTATGTAATCCTGTTTCATGTAATCCATCACTTCCCCAAGCTTTGTGTAATTAAACTAGTTTGACTGTGCAAGACACAAAATGATGCTCACAGGAATCTTTTTCCAGCCATGACTGTCGTTTTTGCACTAATGAATAGTTAAAAGGTTTTTGTTTTTTTGTTAAACATTATGTGTTAGTGTGTCTTTTTACACATTATCTGAAAAAAATAACAACCTCCCACAGTGCGGTTGCAGCATGAATGTACAGAGAAAAAAACAAGGCACTTACCCTCATCCCCTCAAACACAACATACAGAAAATCTACACTCCTGCTATAGCACACAGAAATACGACCTCTGTGTGGGCTTGTGTTTGCCATTAATTAACTCCCCTGTCTCTAAGCAACATTAACATTTCTTCCTCCAAGAAATCAATCACAGATATTTTTGCACCATATGATCAATGTCCTTAATTATATGCGAGAATGCTGCTCGCTTTTTGTTTCTGCTGTTTTGATTTGGTTGCTGGATCATGAACACGGTTTAATCTTGTAAATGTTTCTCCTCTAATTGGTCACTTTCAGTTTCGACAAAAAGCCAAACGGAAATGCTGCATTTTTACAGGCAACATGCAAGAAATGGTGCAAAATCTCTTCCTATAAACACACTTGAATAGCTTTCACAATGTGAGTCACTGTGAGAAAAACTGTAAAGATTAACAGCTACTTATTGTCTTCATGCCTATGTGAAGAATACCAAGTGTGACATCTGGTCTGATATAAATGCTGGTTTCTTTGTTTTTGTTATATTCAGTAGGATTTTGTGTGTCTCATGAAATACATCTTAATGCAATTCATCATTGTTAAAAAATATGAAATTTTATTTAAATATATATAACACTTTCTATGAAGGTCATGTCTATACTGCATTATAAGTACATTCATACAACATTATAATGCATTTCTAAGACTTTATTACTTTGTGTGGCAGCTGGATTCACTCGAGAATCTATCTTGTCGGGCTTCAAGTTATGCACCTAAAGTGGTGCAGCCAATCAGCGCCCTACTGGCAGCTACAGGCGTGGTTTTAGGTGTGACGACAGTGAGAAGCGTCCATGGAGGCAACTCATCTCGAACAAACAATGGCGGCTCCTGAAGAAGTTAGTGAAGCTACTGTGATAGCATCAGTTACATCAGAACTGGAGAGTAATTCTTCATTAAAAGAAGAGCAAAGAACGACACTGAAGGCTGTTCTTGGTGGCAGGTTGATCTCATTGGTTGAAGTTAGTTTGTGTTAGACGTGATAGACGGGTTCATCCAGCCACCTGCCATGTGATTTTTGAAAGTGCCTGCCCTTTTCCAAACCGTTTCTTGGGACAACTTAGAGTCAGATGTTACAAGACAAAATGAATGTAAAAGAAGTAACAAGACAAAAAAAAGACATAACAAGATGCAGTAGACATAGGTAGACATTAAACAACAAGACAAAAACAATGTAAAAGACGTAACAAGACAGAAAACAACGTAAAGAATGTAACGATAAAAAACAACATAGAAAACATAACAAGACAAAAGCAACATAAAAGAGGAATAAGACATACCAAGATTAAATATGACATAAAAGATGTAACAAGACAAAAGAGACGTAACAAGATGAAAAAAAGATCTTAAGACATAAGAAGACAAAAACTAACAACATGGGACAAAAAATAAAAACACTAGAAACTACATGAAAGTAACAACAGAAATAGTTGTAGAAATGTCTTTCAGACAGCTTTTTTGAAACTTTATACTTGGAGTACATTTCAGACCTCAGACTTTCTCACTTGAGTAAAGAAGGTGAATCAGTACTTCTACTGTCTGTACTGTACCTCTACCTGTGCACTTGAGTGTGTGTCCTTTTTACCACCTCTGAGTGTTAAAAAAACATATTTATCAGATAATCCTCTGTGTCTTTGGGCTGTACAGGACCACATTTACATGATCAAACAAATAGATCTCTGCTTCTGTGCAGATTAAGCTGACTCAGCTTAATCAGTGCACATGAGTCAGTTGACACAATGAGCTCTGGACACAGTTCGATGCTCCCTATGGCGTCAGTCAGTTTCATCACCGTCAGATCCTGAAATGTTCCCAAATCACCCGCAATTATGAGAAATGATGATGAGTATACAGTATTGATGAGTGGCAATCATCAAATTAACGCCAAAACTCATCAAATTACCTCCGATATTCACTAGATTTGTGTCAAACCAAGTGGTTCGTGATTCACATGCAGTCATAAAAACGCAGAAGAGACACGTCTGTGGCTCTATCCTCCTTCCTTTATATAACATTAGCTTGTTAAGCCTCGCTAAAGCCTCCACACTTGTTCTAATTATGCACCTAGACCTCTTGTGATAACAAGCTGTCACATTGCTTGTTGGCTGCAATCAGCGGTGCCTTTAGAAAATGTTTAGTCCAGGCCAGTAAAAATCCTGATGTGGTGCCATGAAAAGGTTACAGCGTATCTGAATTCCAGGTTCGGCATCTCTGAAGTGTTAATATAAGAGGATTATATGATATAGGAGATATCAATAACAAGCCAATGAAATACCTATTTGAAGAGTAAATCAAGGGTACAGTCGGCCTCAACTGAGATAAAGATTAATTATGATCTGATATCAAAGAACTCTTCCACTGTTTATACTGTATCATTCTCAGCTCATCGTTAATCAATCTGCATTCTGTCCTTATATGAAAAAGGTGTCGTGTTTCAGATGTTGAGATTGTGGTTGATGAAGAATTCTGTGAGGTCAGCTCTGCTGTATCATAAAACATTAAACTATGGAACTAAAAATATAAGCTAATTGGAAAGAAGCAGAAGCCTAACAACCACACTGGCGGCTTCTAGGGGCTGCAGTTAAGCCTTATCCGTGCTGTTTTCTTGTTTAATCCCTCTGCTTTGTGTTGTCTGTTTTATGTAGAGCACTTGTGACATTTGTTTTGACATCTGCACATATTAAAAATTTTTATTCCGATGGTGGTGCTGGAGGGAAGAGGTCAATTTAATCAATAGGGCTGCATGTGTTCAGCGAATTTCACGACCGTTTATCTATTAGACTTTGACATTTTCATGTGGAGTGGATCTCTTGGCCTCATGTATTGGACAAAGTGTCACGATGTTATGAAGAAAACTGAGATTTATCATCTGGTGGAGATCATAAATAATGCTGCAAACCTGTTTAATTGAGTCAGATACAAAATCTTAAAATAAAATAACACAGGGCTTACATTACACTACGTTTATTGAAGAAATTTGATTGTACGTTATCAAAGATAGAGATTATGAGCTAACCTGACATGCCAGATGGTTTGTTACACAGAACATCTGGGGAGTTGTCCTTAGAAGCTGTTTGGAAAAGGGCAGGCACTTTCAAAGAACACTTTTCTGGTGATTGGATGAACCATCTGTCTAACATGGGCTAACTTCAGCCAATCATCATGCAAGAATGGTGTATCAGGTTATTACCAGCGAAGAAAAGCCTTCATTGTCGTTCTTTGCTCTTCTTTCAATGAAGAAATACTCTCCAGTTCTGGTATGATTCATGCTTTCACAGTATCTATGCTAACCTCTTCAGGAGCTGCCATTTGAAACGCTTCTACGGACGTGTCTCGTTGTCGTCACACCTAAAACCACACCTGTAACTGCCAGTAGTCCCTCCTAGGACACTGATTGGCTGCGCCAGTTTTGGTGCGGAAACAAACAAATAACTTGAAGTGTGGTAAGATGGATTTTTGTGTGATCCAGCTGCCTTGCCAGGTAAAGTCAGCATAGCACATACTGAGGAATTTATTGCCTCTGGGGATGTGCGCGATTATTCGACTATACGATTTGTCACCCTCACTAGTCGGCACCAGAAATACTTGTCGGTAAAACTGTTTATTTTATTCATGTACAATGCCACTTAACTGTTGCCTCTAAGGTGTTATGCAGCCACCTGCCACTAGTCAGAGCTGTGGCCCCGTCGAACAGTAGTCCCTCTCACCCAGCACATATGCTCCAGTGGCCCACCCAACACTGGATGTTGTTATCAGCGAAGTTGGACAGATGACAGCTCTGCAGCTCTCACAGGCTGCTGCTGCTAGCACTGCTAACATTAGCCACAAGAATTTACCCCCAGACACTGTGATCCTGTTCAATCTGAAAAGTGAAGCACTTAGTGAGTTGTTTTGTAGGTTAATGTGCAGTGTTAGTATTGCACGGCACAAGGTGATACACATTTCAGTGGCATTTAAAATACGATTTGGTGATTGTAGACTGTGATTGTGCTTCATTTTAAATTGTGCTCAACTTGAACTGCTTTTTGAATGTTTTCTTATTGTAAGACTAGTCAACCAATCTAAATAAAAGAATTTCCCTTTAATCAACAGGGAAACTAATCGCCAGGAACATCCCTGATTGCTTCAGTTGACTACATTTACCATCAACCCTGACTGAACATCCACATGAAATGTTCCCTTTAATACAACATTTTCTCCAGGAATGTCACCTCAGACAGGTTTGTAATATAAAAATATTGCAATAGTTTCCTCACTGAGCCATGGGCTCAGTCACCATTGTGTCAAATCATTTGACTTCACAGACATTTATTTAAATGAAAATCTTCAAAATTACCACTTTAAAGTATAAATTAAAACTAATTGAATCATCATTTTGGATAGTATGACTGTGTTTAGTTAATTATATTGCAATGTTGTAGATTAGATTTACTAGTCGACGTTTTGTTGGGTGCAGTAAAACAGTGCTGTCTACTTTAGAATGGGGGCCACGGTCCCTTCTGGTCCTCCCCCTCAGGGTCCCATTGACTGCAGTGACTCTCTGCAGTGTGTGCTGTTCTCTTCCTGGCTATTACCATGTGCCACATTAGCCTGCAGTTTTTCTGTCTGCATATTAAGCAGCAATAATGGAGCTTGGAGGACCTTCTCGTTACGACAGGCCTTTGGGTGTCCCATTCATCTTTGAAGGAGCACCAATCCCCTTCCCTGCTGTTCCTCTGCTGCAGCTCCTCTAAGATCAACTGCTCCGCTGTCACTTGCCTCTTCTGCCGCACAGCCGAGAGTGTGGGGGCTGATGGAGGCCAACTTCACCCTCTGGCAGCTGTTCAGATTTATAGGCTTTTTTGCTTGAAGGCTGACTCCTAGCTGCCCAAAATGACAACAAACTCCCTTTTCTCCCCCGTGGATGCTGTCTGTGCCACTTTGGATAACATCCTTGAAACGGGACGGCTCCTTGGGGTCTGACTGTAAGGATGGCCGCTTAGTCTGCAGCCAGCACATTTGCAGGACTTGGGGGAACTGCAGTTAGAGCTGCGGCTCTCAAACTTTTGAAGCTGTTTCCCCTTTTAAAATGAAAATTTAATCTCTTTCCCAGCTAGAAGGCACACTCTCATTTGAAAGTCATGACTAATTATTTATTAATTATTATTGTTAATTGTTGTCTAAGGGGAACAAGAAAAAAAACATAATTGCTAAATCAAAATGCATTATTTCTAGTTCACCTCAAGCTCTACATTATGAATGAAAAAACTCAGATTGTTTTTGTTTTTTATATCTGCAAGCAGTTGTTGGCTGTGCTCAAATAAAGCACTTGTGGAGCTGTTTATGTGAAACACTTCATCAAACAGAGATGGCTGAAAATGTGAGTCTCAGTCCTCTTGGAGGACTGCAGTGCAGTTTATAGGAATATAGTCTGAACAAACAACAGGAAACGGCCCAAAAGTCCAATGCTTTATAGGATAAACAGACAGATAATGACTTTAATAGCCAGACATCCCTCATGCTTGGAGTGCCAAAATGGACCGAGGGCCAGTGATGCAATGCACCGATGCTAATAAACATCGATTTCCTCATGTGAGGTGTTTTTTAAGGCCAAACTCACACAAGTGGTGTTGCATTAAAGGGATAGTTCACCCAAAAATGAAAACTCAGCTATGATCTACTTACCCTCGTGCTGATTGAAGGTCGGGTTTAGTTTTCTAGTCCACAAAACACTGCTGGAGTTTCACAGGTAAACAGCATCACAGAATCTCTGCAAAAAATAAAGAAAGAATAATCGAAGTAAATAAATAAAGAAAATGCCTTCATACTGTTCATCTGGTGTAATCCAAGTCTCCTAAAGCCCCGGCATACCAAGTTGACTTGAAATTTACCTTTACATCATTTACACCATATTTTTTGCCTAAATCTTCACTGTGGCTCCTTAGCTTGGAGCCACATTCACACGCATACTATCTGAACTGGGTGTGTGTGGTGTGACGGTGTGTATGCACAAGTGAATGACATGTTGGGGCTTCAGGAGACTTTGATTACACCAGACTAGCAGTACAGAGGCATTTTATACAGTATTTTCTTTTCCAGTTGTTTTTTCATTTTAAAACTGGTCACCATTCACTTCCACTGTTTGGGAGATTCTGCAACACTGTTTTCCTGTGAAACTCCAGCAGTGTTTTGTGAACTAAAAAACTAAACTTGACCTTCAGTCAGTGTGAGGGTGAGTAGATAATGACTGAATTTTCATTTTTGGGTGAACTACCCCTTTAAAGGTTCAGCGAGATTTATGGGCATTTATTGGCAAATATATTTCATGAGTGTAAAATCACCTGAAAATAAGAATTGTGTTTTGTTACCTTAGAATGAGCCACTTATATCTACAGAGGACGTGGGTCATCTTCCACACAGGTTGCACCAACCAGTGTTGTGCGTGAACGTGCGAGCATCGTTCATTGAACGTACACATGATTTTGGTGAAAAGTGAACTGAATGAATTAGTTTGCACTGTTGCTGTATAGTGGCAATGATATGTCATAAGATGAGAATAGTTTCAGACTTGTTCAATGAGCCTGTCCTCAAAACCTTCCGCCATTGTTGTTGCTGGTGACATGTCTCCTGACCGCTGTCACTTCATTATACCCCTACACTACACTATCGGTCATGTGTGTATTGCATCTTGCGGACGCGTAGCATTCATTTCTGAGGCCATGCACACCCGACGCTCCAAATGGACGCAGGATTTGCGAGGCAGACGTCATGCGTACGCGCACGTGTAGTTAAAAGCAAGTTTATCTCCGCCCTTTTAAGACAGGGTTTCCACAGTAAGTTCTGCTTCCTCTTTAAGCCTCCTTTATGCAACACCACTCTGGTTTTATTGGAGATTGGGGATGTAAACAAACCACATGCTGTGCATAAAACCACCAAGACAATAGTTTTCTCTATCATTTGGAACAAAAAAGCCAAACTGCTCATGTGATGACACCGTTGTATACACATTAAGCTGATCTTTGTCTCTCCCTGCCCGGTAGTGGCCACCTGATGAAATCTGACCCGCGCCGATTGTTGTTTCAAAGTCTAATTGATGTTTTGCATGATTAACTCATCTAAGTTATTTTCTCACTCACAGATATAATTCATTTAGGAATGTCACTGCCCCTGCTGTGTACCACTCACTGGTTTGATCTCCTCGCTCATCAGACAAATCACTCATTATAACAGCAGCATGTGCACTTGATACCTGACATTTCATTTATTGGACTAATACAAGATTAATCTCTTCAAAGCTGCAGTGGACAACTTTGTTCGTCCGCAGCCAGAAACATGCAGCGTGAGCAGAGAGCGTTTGAATGATTTCACTTCTAGATGCATGATTCATCTGACACAGTTTTAACAAATTAACTGTATGTTAATGCAGGTCAGGACAGCAAAGACTCAGAGGCAAACGATCACTGAACACTGATGAGACTGACTTTCTCTGTACTCACTACTGATCAGAAGTCTGTATGTCTTTCTTAAAGAAATAGTTCGTCGTCGTTTTTTGAAGTGGGGTTGTGTGATGTACTTATACACTTAGACACAGTCAGTGTATCCTGATACAGTTACTCATTACCTGTTAAAAAATGTAGTCAGTAACTGAATCAAAGTATTATAATATTAAAGTAATGTAACTTGATTACTTTCTGTTACTTTTGCATGACCTCAATACCAAATATGGTTAAATTGTTTTGTTTAATATAGTGTTTTTATTGATTATATAATATATTATATTCAATTTTTGATTATATTGTCAATTAATCGATTAGTTGTTTGAGCCATGAAATGTCAGAAAATGGTGAAAAATGTTGATCTAAGCTCAAGATGACGTCCTCAAATGTCTTGTTTTGTCCACAACTCAGAAATATTTTGTTTACTGTCAGAGAGGAGTAAAGAACCCAGGAAATATTTAATTAAGAAGCTGATTTTTTTTTAAATTAAAATTACTCAGAACAATTAATCAATTAATAAATGTCTCAGTCTTGTCAATTGAAAAATAGGCCATGATTAGTTAACAGTTACCTTCATTATCAATTCATCTGTTGATCGTTTTCTCCATCAATCGATTAGTTGTCTGGTCCATAAAATGTGAGAAAATGGTGAGAATTGTTGATCAGTGTTGGACAGTGACAGTGTCCAAGATGGCATCCTCAGATGTCTTGTTTTGTCCACACCTCAAAAATCTTCCATTTTAAAAAAAGAAATCAGAAAATATTTACCTTTAAGAAACTGAAATCAGAAAATTTTGACTCTAAATTAAATTATTTGTACTTTGCACTGTTACTGGAGTTTTTGTTGCTGAGTCTTTTGTATCTTAAGGCCCAGCTGGGGATGGGCATTGCAAATTAGCTTAGGCTATAAATGCTATAGTGTGTGGCATTGATTCATGCTACATACTTGTCCCTACACAAATAAACATTAAATAAATAAATGATTAATCAGTTATCAAAATAGATGCAGATTATTTTAATAGTTGAAAAGTGTTTTATGCTTTTTTCTAGGTTTATTAGTTTGTCAGGCTGTTCCTTTATTTGTTGCGTGCAATTTATTGATTGATCGATTGATTTAAAGACAAAAAATGTTGAAATTTCCACCCAGTGAAGCATTTTTTCACTAGAGGCCATGATAATGAATTGGCAGCTGTGTGTGACACTGTGGTAGGATATTGTTCCTCATTCTGAAATCGTAATTCCTCTAATAATCCCCATTTTTACTAAATGTATTTGTAATCTGATTACTTTTTTATCTGTAATTGTAATAGAATGCAGTTACCGTTTTTTATACCCAGATTACATAATCCTGTTACATATAATCAGTCGCTCCCAAATCCTGGTGACGGCAGGGAAGTGGAGCCCTGCACAGGACTGTTTTCTTAATACCTTTATGTGTGTTCCTCTCTCCACTGCTCCTGCAAACATTCTGACCATTCACTCCTGCACAATAATAGAGCTCCATTGATTTTGTGTCTACTTCCGTCCCGCGGGGAGAGCGCGTTATTTTTCTGTGGTATTAATAAAGTGATGCATACCTGTGGGTAACAACATGGCAGAATTACATTCTAGCACATAATTGCATTTCTAGTAATTACAGTTATTCAATTAAATGGACAAAAAAATAAATGTGTTCAGGTCTACTCACTACAGGGCATTGTATATTGGAAGTAAACAAGTTTAAAAAAAAATATGAAGAAAGGGATGGAAAAGATCAAATGATCCATTTAAATATTTACAAGTTCAAATGAAATATACAGCCGCTAGGATCGTCTAATCCTGAGGAGAAATAGTGAGAGAGAAGCTCGAGCAACAAACAAACTATTTACATATTTACAAGCCATAGGAACATGTTAATCCATTGATCTGGAGAGAAAGAGTGCAGGAGAAGCTGCCTGCTCCGCACACCAGACTGAGGAGGGAGACCCGGGTGCTGTTTGCAGAGGAGCCGTGGACTGATGACTCTGAATGTATTGCAAAATAATATATTTTAATATATTTCTTGCCTTTTCCCTGATGTCTGAATAAGTTGCAAAATTTGTCAGTAGTTGCTTTTTAGAAATGAAATCAGTAAGAGGGTCTGAGAAGTCACTAAATCAAGCGAGAAAGTCGGCAGCACCAGTTTAATCTGCAGTTTAATGTTTGATGCCTTTACTGTTTGTCCTTTACACAAAGCAAGGTACTGCTGAGGACAGAGACAGAAGCGAAATGCATTTTAGCCACCTGACCACCTTTGAATCAACTCTTAAAAGCACTGAGGTCAAACACAAACAAGCTAACGGACCGAGGCAGCGGTAGACCAGCAACTCCTGTGATCTGCAATGCAAAATGACCATTTTTGTCAGGGGAGTCTGGTATTTTTAAAGGACCAGTGTGTAGGATTTAATGGCATCTAGCGGTGAGCTTGCAGGTTGCGACCACCTCGCCCCACCCTCCCATTCCAAGTGTGTAGGAGAACCCACGGTGGCTGCAAAACTCATTTTCAAAATATGGCGGTGCAACATGCCGTCCTCCATGGAAGAAGACCCAGACAAATTACATGTAGCAGGTTTATGTCATCTGGATCCAAAAAAAGGGTAACTGTATTCCATTACAGTTACAGATAAAAAAGACGTAATCAGATTACAGAAACAAATATGGGGATTATTGTAAGGATTACAGTTTTAAAATGAAGAATGCCATACTACCATACACAGTGCATACACCGTTGTCAATTCAGTATCATGGCCTCTAGTGAAAAATGTTTCACTGGGTGAAAATGTAACCATTTTTTGTCTTTAAATAAATCAGTCAATCAATCGATCAATAAATTGTGCACAACAAAGGAAGGAACAGTTGGACAAACTAATAAACCAAACAATGAACATAACACACTGCAGCTACAACATTTCATATATTATTATTCAACTATTAAATTAATCTGCATCTATTATCTATTAAAAATTTAAATTCTCTGATTTCTGCTCCTTAAAAGTGAATATTTTCTGTTATTCTGATATTTTATGGACCTAATAACTAAGCGATTAATGAAGAAAATAGTCTACAGATTAATCACTAATGAAAATAATAATTACAGGAAGGACTTGAAAGATAGAACCTGTTTCTTAACTGACAAGTTTGTGACAGGATTGATTTGGTGATTAGTGGTTTTTCTCTGATTTCAGCTTCTTAAATGTGAATATTTTCTGGTTTCTTTACTCCTCTCTGACAATAAACTAAATATTTTTCAGCTATGAACAAAACAAGATATTTGAGGACGCTATCTTGAGCTTTGATCAACATTTTCCACCCTTTTCGGACATTTCATGGACCAAACAACTGATCGATTAACTGACAAAATAATCGACTGATTAATCGACGATGAAAATAATCATTAGTTTCAGCCCTAAAAACATTAGTCTAAACAATTTCACCATATTTTATATTGCAGTAATCCAAAAGTAACCGAAAGTAATCAAGTTACATTACTTTAATATTGTGATACTTGGATGTACTACTTTTTTTCTGCATTAGAATCTACAAGAACTGCTTCCTTTCTAATAGAAAGAAAGTAGTTCCTACATGAAAGGAGGCTTTGAATTTCATTTTCAGATCTGCAAGGATTTCAACAATCCTTTAAGAACTCCTTTTTTTCCCCCCAAAACAGATTCTTGATGGAACCCTTAATCTTACAAAAAAGCTTTGACAAACCCTTTCTTCAGTGGAGAGGGTTCTTCAGAAGCAAATGGTTCTGGAGTAGAGGTAGAACCTCAGCCCTTCAGGAAGAACCCTTTTGGAACCCTTATTTCTAAGAGTGTGTAATCTCTGGTGTATTCCCGGACCCCTGTCCAGGTCTGACGCACACACAATCATTTAGGAGCCTCTCTGATTGTGGATCAGTTTATTCACAAATACATCTGGTATCTTGTTTGCACTCCTGTAATTTGACAGGTTTTTCGATATGTACCGCACAGCTGGCTGTCTGTTGACCTTTTCCCCACTCTCTCCTGTCTCGTAGTGTTCGAGCTTGTCCTCTTCTTAGACATTTATCAAAGTGTGTCACCCTGCTGACATGAGTTAATGCGCTATTTTAAGCCAGATGAAGCTTGCAGTGCCTGATAACACAGTAAATTGCCCTCGTCTTAATGAGCCAGTTATGCACTATATTGTCATGAACAATCTATTATCTCGAGAGGTTTCAGCATCCTCATTAGTGTGTTGTGCTTTGTGTAGCGTTATTCAGACAGGAGTGTGTTTACCAGAGGTGATGCAGGCACTTCTTCTTTTCTACTTTATCCCACGTTACTTTATCATCATAAAACCATCCACACAGCTGTATTAAGATTAGATTAAGTATTAGATGTCACTTAATACTTGCTTGGGCAAAGATCCCGGGGAGGTCGGATGAAACGAGTCCCCCCTCCCCTCCAAATCTCTCAGCGCATTTTTGGCCATAACTAGAGATTTTATGTGCTAATTACGACAATATTTCACACAAATATCTAATAGGATAAAATGATGACAAGATGATATTTCATATCCAAAAGGTCAAAGGTCAACTTCACTGTGACATCATAATGTTCAGCTCTCTGCCAGTCCTCTGTCCTCCTCTGTATAAATAGTCTCTATGTGAAGACAGCATGTTTCTCACTGGAAATTATTCACTGGAATCACACAAAAAAATACACTTAATACCTTTTAAGTGTATGCTACACAGTCAATATAGTGGTAAGTTCCACATTAAATCCCTTCAGAGTCTTCACTACATACATTATATGAGTCTGGACAGATGTGGATGTAAACTGTAACTTGACTGCAGGGTTCAAATTACACAGTGGCTTTCGGAGGAGCATGCACAAGCAAGTGTGCAGTGGCATGGTCAGTCACAGGGTTACTGTGAAGAACTTCTACTGTTACTACTACAACAGTTAATACTGTCAATAACATTAAATACACGCTACATAACAACAACATAAGGCTACTGCTGAAAGAATCAAAGAATAATCAGAGCAAAATCACAAAATCAGCTGCGGGAGACAGGCCGTGCTTTTCTGCCTCTCATTAACATCCCTTCAAGAATCACACTTCATGTATTAAAATAGAAAAGCTGAACATAAACATTGTTTCGCAAAGTTGTGTTTTTAACTACAAATAAAGAGACTTCTTGTGTAGTTTCAATTAAAAAAAAGAAGAAGACAAAAGAAGAAAAGCAATATAATCTGTAACACTGTAAATGCACAATGTTTTAGAGCTCCCCCTAAATGTCCCAAAGTAAAGGAGCTCTCATGTCCTTTTCAGGGGAGCCGGCCTCCCCTTAGCTCCCCTGTAATTCAAAATATGCTTGACTGGTTGGTGGAGACATACAACTGTTTTTTTGTTTTGTTTTTGTTTTTGTTTTTGTTTTTTTGTTGTTTGTTTTTTTACTGCTCTGCTTTATATGATCATTGACAGCTGACTTCTAACACTAATTAACCAGCCGCTACAGGCCGCAAGTGATCAACAACTGTTTCAGTTTCAAGCCTTGTTTCAGCTTGGGACAATGTGTGCGGGGGTCATGTTAATGCTGGTGTCTGGCAGTTGTGGTGACATTGCAGTAGGTGCTTCACCATCTGTCAAACTAGATAAAATCTTCTTTGCGACTGACTCAATGGTGTGCGAGGCGAAGCACAACTACTGCATGCAAATAAATAATTAAATAAATACTTCATGAATCGATCATTTAATACAAAGCATAATACAGCCTATATTGAGAGACCATAAAGATTTTGGACAGATTAGATCTGTCAGGTCTCTGAAGTTCCATCAACATTAACGTGTTAATATTGGTGGAACTTGGTGCTGATCTCAGCTGGTTGCGTCTGGCAGTTGTGTGTGACATTGCAGTAGGTGCTTCACCGTCTGTTGCCTGGCGGGGATCTGCACTCTATTGAGTGACCCCTTCTAGTTAATTCATGTGACTTTGGTGTTTTAATGGGTTTGTTCAGATGCTGATTTTTTTTTCTTTTTTTTCCCCAGCACACCACTGTCCCCGCTACTTTGTAAATAGATCTGCGGCCTCGTGTTCTTGATATTACATACGGGTTAAAACTTGAATTTGTTGTTACACTTCAAAAGCATAATTGGGGCGTACCACGGGTCACCAAAATCTATTACGGGTTCAGGACTAAATCAACACAATCACAATCAAAAATTGACCTCTGCCCTCTTGTGAATATTGTATGCCTTCTTTTTTTGACCACTTCTGTCAGCATATGGGGGTTATATATGAGGCTAATTGCCCTCTTGGTGAATGCTCTCCAAAGCGGTGGTAATGTTCCACCATATAATTACAGTCCATCCCTGCTTCACAGTCAGTGGAGGCTGGGCAGAAGCATTATGTTGAGCTGAGTGATGAATGTTACCTATTTATACTGAACCATTTATTTATTGTGCATTCTGAAATTTAAAAAAAATAACATACACAAAATCAAATGTTTTCTACAAACAATATTTTAAGAATCTACATTTCAGAAAGAGGGCTGGGTATTTATTTTATTGTCAATATCCTGGATGTCTCTGGAACAGAGTCCTCTTTTCAAAGCCTGCAGCTATCCTTTTACTCAGCAATTCATCTGAATTGTCTTTCAGGATCATTGACCAGCAAGCTTACTCTTTCCCAAGAAAACAATCTGACATTTCAATAGAATCAAGCAAGCAAAGCACATTAGTTCTGCAGCATGTACACTCTCAAAGGCAATTACAGAACAACGGAGGCGAAAAGTAAAGTGATGAAGCAGGAAATCTTTTCCATTTGAAATGTTAAATATAGTACGTTAAGCATTGTTGAAGCTTGACTGTTCAGACATGAGACAATGCTGCTTTGTTACTGAGTAAAGGCGCAGTAATTTCATTAGTCATGCACAGAGCGCCAAAGGATAAAAAATTAGCAAAATATTTTATGTGACTTTGAATTCCGTGGGAGCTGAGTTGTGCTCATCTACGCCGGAAAAAAAAGAGCAACAACAAAGACCCAAGGCCCCTGAGAGTCCTGTTAGTGCAGTGGTGTACAGCAGTTATTTGTTTGTTTTGATGGAGCCCTCTTACAGCAGACTTTTTTTTTTTTTTTT
>JAJHUR010126281.1:0-17643 GCA_027495735.1 Lutjanus campechanus | reverse complement strand
TCTCCCTCTCTCCATCCCTTCGTCTTCTCCATCATTACTCCTTCATCTCCTCCTCCCTCTTTTTTTCATCACCGTTCCTCCCTCCCAGTCCTTCCCGTGCGTCTGCGTCTCCCTCCCTTATTCCTTCTCTTTTCCTCATCTCTCTCCTCCTCTCATGTGCTTCCATGTAAACTTACAGTAAATCACATTTTCTCTTCCCCAAACTGTGTCCATCAGTCTCTGTAATGTGACAAACACAGATAGAGGAGACAAGAATGGACTGACACTGTTAGACCGTGTTCACCCACAGCTCTTTTTTTCCATTTTGCTAAGTTAAAAGGTGCTGATGAGAATGAATACAAAACCCATCATACACCTTGTTTCCATAACAACAGACAGCTCATGTCACCCTACCTGTTGCTATTTTGTAGCTGGTGAGTCACAGTAACAAAACAATTCACAACATTTTCTGGTAATCTACCAATAACATCGGTTTAAAAAATCAAATTCTGTGGCTAGTGTCAATAAACCAAAACAAGAATAAAAGTGACCCAATCAGTAAACAGACACAACATACAATTTCACTTACAAACAGTGGTTAATTCTGTAAAAGAATACCTAGAAAACTGTGTCATCAAAGGTACTGTGAAATAATGCAATGAACATAAAAATACAGGCATGGGGAGTAATGGATTACATTTAATGAATTAAGATACAAAAAAAGGTAACTATTCCCTTACAGTTACAGAAAAAATACACTCAGATTACAGATATATTCACTAAAAGCTGGGATTACTAGCAGGATTACCATTTTAAAATACATTTTAAAACAGACCAACCGCGAATATTAGCTAGAAAGACCAACCGTTAAAGTTAGCTACACAGACCAACCCCTAACATTAGCTACGAAGACAAACCGCTGAAGTCACACAGACCAACCACAAATGTTAGCTACACAGAACAACTTCTTACTTTAGATGCACAGACGAACCATTGACCAGTACTTAACATTCCCCCAAACAGAGTAACCTTTAACATTAGCCACACAGACCAACTGTGAATGTTAGCTCCACAGACCAACCCCTAACCATAGCTGCACAGACTAGCCCCTAAGGTGAACTACACAGACTAACTTTTAACTTTAGCTGCAGAGACCAACCCATACTGTTAGCTCCACAGACCAGCTGCTAAAGTTAGCTACACAGAAATCTAGTTGGCTTGCTAACCTGTCAACACTGCTGGTACTGAAAACTATTCTGGAAGACGGGGATGGTGTGTAGGTAAAAACACAAGGCCCAAACTAGAATGAATTAATGCTATTTACTTGAGGTTTGAGTGTGACGACTGAATAGCTAACATAGTAGACTACATTTAAATGTTGCAGACATCTCATGTTCCTGAGTTTCCCCGAATCTGGGGAGAGGGGGCGGGGCAAAACAACTTGCTTCAACCACAGATCGTATATTAAAGAGGATCTCAACCTATTTCTTATACAGTACAGTCACTATTTGGACTGCTGCAACTTACAACATATTGCTCCTTTAAAAATCCTCTTGATGTGTATCATCACTTCACATCACACACATCCTGAAAAAAACAAAAACAATCAAAAGATGAAGAAAAGTAAACAGTCCACCTTCCTGCTGTCCCCTGATGCCATCTGGTGGCAGAAAAACAATCATATGACATACTTAATATGACAGTGTGTATTCGACACTGCAAAAGAAACACACACACACACACACACACACACACACACACACACACACACACAGATAAAGAGGCTCCTCTGTGACCTCTGACCTGCCGACTCCTCATTTGTCTCACTTTCTCTGTCTGACCCTCTCTTCTCTTCAACTCTCCACACTTCTCTCTTCCTCTCTCTGTTGTCTTTCTGTCAGGTCACTCGTTCACATGGATAATTACTCTTTTAGTCTTGTTAAAGGAACAGTTCAATATTATGGGAAACATTTGTTTCTGAGAGTGAGATGAGAAGATTCATATTTATCTCTATCTATCTATGTTTGTCCATTAGAGGATGGTTGGATGGAGGACGGTTTCTTAATAAATCCCCAAAAAGACCAAAACTAACAATGACTGCATCCTCTTAACAAATATTATACTAATGTACAAATTCATTAAAGTTATGATTTTATGGGTATTCTGATTATTTCTTGGCTGGAGCGAATAGTGCAACATATATTTAACTGTGTAAAACTTGTTTAAAACATGTTCATCAGTGAGCTCAGGAATAGTCGCTAACATTTACAAGCACTGACCCAGTGGGTCACCAAGCCCCTAAATTTGGGTGTACATTTTTGATGCCCAGAAACTAAACTCATTTTAAAAAAACAGTCCAGAAAAAGCAATTTAGCAGAGCTTTCCGTAACTGTGACATTTGTCTTGTCCACTTTTCCCATGAATTGTCATGTGGTGTTTCCTGAGGGCTTTGGTTGTGATAAAAAACTCCACTTCTCGACTAGTTGAGGAAACTGGTGGCACACACTGCAGTACATTACATTCTTAGATGTGTCAGATTCTCGCTACTTAAGGGGATAGTTCACCTACAAATGAAAATTCAGTAATTAACCCTCATCCTGACTGAAGGTCGAGTTTATTCTGTTCGTCCACAAAACACTGCTGGAGTTTCACAGGAAAACAGTGCTGCAGAATCTCACAAACTATGGAAGTGAATGGTGACCAGTTTTCAAATGTAAAAAAACAACAGAATAAAAACATAAAATGCCTCCATACTGCTCGTCTGGTGTAATGCAAGTCTCCTAAAGCCCCAACAAGCCAAGTCAACTAAAAAAATATTTACACTGTGTTTTTAGTCTGAATCTTCACTGTAGATCCTGAGCTTGGAACCATGTTCACATGCACACTGTCTGAACTGAGTGTGTGTGTGTGTTGTGACAGTGTGCCAACAGTATGTCGGGAGACCTGGATTACGCCAGACAAGCAGTACAGACTCTTTTTTTTCCCAGTTGATTTTACGTTTCAAAACTGGTTGTTTAGGAGATTCTGTAACACTGTGAAACTGCAGCAGTGTTCTGTGGACTAAAAAACTAAACCTGACCCTAAACTGGCATGAGGGTGAGTTAATAATGACTGAACTTTTGGGTGAACTATCCCTTTAAACCCATGCTTCCATTCATTCCTACATTTCTGTTTCCATTTTGTTTTTTCGTTTTGTCTTCCTGGTCCATCTGTAAGGATTGTGTCAGCAGTTAGAGCAGACTTGTTAAATCCAGACTTCAGAAGCCCCAACATACACTGGTTGCTAATTGTCAACGAGTACTATTTCCTCACAGTGTGAGGATAAAACTTGGTGGCCACAGGGGGACATGAGTGGCTTTTTGTGGCCACAGGCCATTGGGCCATGGTTAATGTCAAACTCCAGGTCGCTCTGGGGACAGTGACCGCAACAAACCACTCAGTCAGCGTGATGTGAGGATTACTGGATTCATCAGCTCCTAAAGGACTGAATGATGAATTACTCCTGAACATCTTTTTGTCTTTTCTATATATCGAATTTTTCTGTAAATATATATAGTTTTTTGTATGTTTTCTTTGACTAAAGAATAATCCACAGGCTTCTTTATCAGTTCTTGACAGTTCTGGATACGTATGAATATGTACATGTGTACATATGTTATCAGGTTCATTCGATCATGACCATGTGTATGCATCCGTGCTGCATGAGGTTTTTGCAAAGAGTTTTATATTTAAAATTTCTTATATATATAGTTATTTTTCTATATGTTATTTTTCTATTTGCTAGCCTCACCCACAAGTGTTGGAACTTGATAAATGTCATTTATTGTGCCTGTAGGGTTTATTTATAGGGACCTTCTTGATTCAGTGTATGCAGTATGGATAGTGTAGAGTTAAATTTGATTATTGTTATTTAACACACTGGTTCCCAATGCATCAGAAATCTCAAGGGGTCCCCAAGAGTTTGCTCTGAGCATAAAAATCAGATTTGCACATCTTAACTGAAATCACAGTTTCAGGATTTTTACACCTTTTCCAAACTAAAACTGAAGCACTTTTCAAGCATTTTCAGGCTTTTCCAGCACCTCACAGCCATATTTAATGACATATTTATATACAAAACAATTATTTCTCCTCTTCATCACATTAAATCACATGTTGTGCGATTATCAACCAAAATTATGTTTGATGTTTCAAAATGTGTCACCTGTCTGTGAGTAGACTTGGGTTACACTTTTTGTGCATTACCCTTAACCAATAGTTGAAAATGAAACAATTAATTAGTTAATGAATCATTAATAATTAATAATCAATCAATTTGGCTCAGCAAATATCTGTCTTATTTTATTTCTTTGTCTAAAAATGTAACTAACTCATTCAGTCAGGCACCAGTTTATTATGAAAGTAATGTGATTACAGCTTCAAGCAGTTGTTTAAAGGTTGAGAACATCTGATTTAACATCTGTACAATGGATTGCTTGCTTTGCTGTTTCGGGTTCGGGCTGAAATATGCTAATGAGGGACGTGTTGGGGTCAGTACAGTGTGCTCTGATCTTCTCTACTCCACAGAGCAGACATCTCAACTACAAGAGATGAAATGAAAATAATAAGTGATCAATATTTGAAGGTGGTGATGTGTAATTTGGATTTAGGCTTTTCTCCTGTTAGCTCATCTCATTTTGTCTGTCCTTCCTCTGTCTCAGTCTCCCACTGTAGTCTGCTCTTCAGTTACCTTTTGAACTCTTGACCAGTTCAACCATCCACACACACACACAGGCGCACACACACACACACACACACACAGCCCCTTTGACCAGACAAGTGGTGGTCACTCAGTGGTCATCTGACACACACACACACACACACACACACACACACTGTTGAGCCATAAGCCCTGAGGAGGGGTCAGCCGGTGGCCACGGCGACCAGTGCAAGGGTCAGTCTGGGGTCGCTATGTTGCCACAGCAACGGAGGCAAAGTCACTCAACAGTCAAACCTTGGCCCGGGTCAGTGAGTGGTCAAATGCAGTGATTGGATGGTCCATAAACTTCATTTTAAACATATGGATATATGCAAATACATAATAATAATAAATGCATATGTGTTCAAACACGCACACAAAAACACACTTCCACTCCAGACACCACATGGTGGTGTGTGTGTGTGTGTGTGTGTTTCCTCTTAAATTTTGTGTTTTAAGTGTTTAAGTCTTCACTGTAATTATAATCTCTATAATCACAATTTTAGATCTGAAAATGATGACACACGTTTCAGCTGCTGTCTCCATCCAGCATGGCAGTCATGAGGAACCCGTGCATCATTTTTGTTGTCAGTTTTTCCTAGTGAGGGCGCTCTTCTCTCAGCTAATAGCAGCTGTTACCTCACAGCAGCGGCTGGCTGTCCCAAAATAATGTGGACAATACCTCACAGGAAACACTGAGATATCAATAGCCTTGGGGAGTAATGGATTACATGTAACAGGATACAAAAAAGTAAATGTATTCTATTACTGTTACAGATTTTTAAAAAATGATGTTATCATATTAGTAGTAGTTTGTGAAATTAGAAACTAAGTGTTGGGACATTTATTTATTTAACATCTTTGCATGTTCATCTGTTGAATAAAAGTCTGTGTTTTCAGTCTGAATGAAACAACAGCATGTGTGCCAGGTGAGCGCTGAATTAGTTTCAACATACTAGGAAACTGGGAGGAAATTATAAAAAAAAATGATTTATGAATGAAGGACTTGTGTTCCTAACATATTCATCAACTCAATGACAGAAACATAACCCCAACCAGACCAGTCCACCACTTACTCGAACTCCTCATATCACTCAAACATTTCAGCTCATTTTGTCTGTATTATAATCACAGCTCTGCTGGATCTGGAACTTAATTGTCTACATCATGGTGAGATGTTTATGTTGCCAAATTTTATCATATTCCTACAACATAACATTGATAATGACTTTCTCTCCAAATGACAGTGAAAAACTTTTAGATATGACAAAAAGAGAAAAATAATAAAATATAAATATATAATATCAATAAAAACAAAAAAGTGCTCAGCTCTGCAAAGTTGTATAAATTAATTACATCTAATTTATTAAGTTAACTACTTAATAAATTACTGCTGATACTTATACTAATACTAATATTTCATTTATGTAAATAAATACCGACATGCTGTTTGGGCCCTCACCAGATTTTGTATTTATTTTTCATACAGGATACTTACTTGAGTACTTGTACTTTTATGTGTAGTTTTTCAAGTCTGTCATTTTACTTGTACTTATTGTATTAGTATTTGTTGCACCATGTAATCTACTTAGTTACTTTCACAATTATAATTGAGTACTAGTGCAAGTTGTGTTAATGTCCACATGAAAAACCAGGACATATGGACAATAAACTAATGAATATTTAATCTGTAGTAACTACACCTCACTCAGCATTGTTTTGTCTGCAGGAACCATTTGATGAGCAGGGAAGCTAAAACTTAAAATGAAATAAAAATGACAAAAGAATGTCTTCTATTGATTATTATTATCTGTTAAACATCAACAGTTAAAAAGGAAGATAACGCTTGGATTTCCAGGTCCCATAATGTCATGGTAAATATGTGGTAATTACTGAGTAATATATTTGATTTTTTTTTTTTTTTTTTTTTTTTTTAGAAATTCACCACAAATTACCAAGTGACATATTTGAAATTTCTCTGAATTTACCCAGTGTCGTTTTTATGCAAATAAGTGATAATTATCATTTCATATATTTGATATTAACTGCAAATATTACTTTATTTACCACCACACTACATGAAAACAGTACTTGCTAATTATCACATCATTAACCATGAAATTTGGGGATAATTTCTACAAAATTTCAAATATATTATTTGGTAATTTCTACCTATTTACCATGAAATTATGGAACCAAAGTAACTAATACTCAGAGTAGTTTTTGAGATGAATACTTTTACTTAATTACTCAATTGTAATTATTATTTTAGTAATGTAGCAGTACTTGTGCTTGAGTACAGATTTTCAGTTCCAGCACTAGTTAAATCTCATCAAATTTCATAATATTTATGGATCATACAAACTAATAAATAGTCAACCTGCAGGTCATCTCAACACATCCATGCCTGAACTACATTTCTCAGTGTTCCCTCCAAAAATCCTGACAGGACACTGAAAACTGCTGAGATAAACTCTGACATAAACACTGTGAATCAATACAAGCCACAGAATGTAAAAACTGCTTCAAGCCAAGCTTCTCATTCGTCCTTGTGAGGTTTAAAATGCCCAGTTTATTCATCCAGACTGCCTTCGTCTTCAGGAGAAACTGTAAATCAGCTCTTTAATTCTATCTATAAATTTACTAATTCATAAAACTGACCTCAGGAAGACGCTACAGGGCCACTGCAGCAACTGAGAACATTTATGAAAAGTGGTTTGTTAATCTTTGCTAAATTCAGACTGGAAACATGTCTGATATTGTTATACTGTGCGTGATGTTCTGGAGAAGAGCTCTGCAATGTGCTTTCATTTTAGAAATATATGTGCATCTATTTAAAAACAATCAAAAACAATGAAATATGTGCAATTGCACATATTGTTGTATTGTTGTATATATATTTTTGTTTTTCTATTTATGCTTCTTTGACTTGTGGTATTTGCTTTCTTCATTATTCATATTTTCTGGTATAAGTTCACTGTTATGCACCAACAGGCCAGAGCAGATTCATTTTTTGATAAATATTCATATTCATAAATGCACAAACTACACATGAATTTGATTTATGAATGATTTGACTTTTATGATGTGAACTTCCTCCAGAAAAGATACAGACAACATGGTGTCAGTTAACAGAACTTACATTCTGTCATTCAGTGGTGTATGTTTGTCTGTCTGTTTATTTGTTTGTTTGTGTTTAATGGCATATAAAATAGTGATGATAACGATTAATCAATGATCGATTAATCAGTCACTGGGAATTTGATTGATCAAGTAAAGAGTAACTGACCTACTATCAACTAAAGCTCTGAAATATAACAGAGATTATTTTTATGCTCCACATGTTATCTGATATTCAAGTATATGTGATTAATATGTCTGCCTTTATGTCTTTATGTGTTTCATAAAAACACATTTGGTATTATTTGGTATAAGCAAAAATATTATGCTTTTTAAAATCAATTTATTCATTTATTTATTAATCGGTCAATTATTATAATTACTCGATTAATTGAACGTTAATGTTACCAATGATCGATTAAGGAAAGTCATTACAATTTGATACAGTATAAACACATAGTATTCATATTTATCATTGTCTTTTGCACTCGTTTAATTATTAATATATTAAACGTATCAAATACCTTCTTTTCCCTCATTTAACCAACATCTGGATATTAAAGTTTCTGGTTCAGATTTCTCCAGGTTACAATGGTTCATATGTGTTTATGCTCATGTTGCTGTGTCACATTAAATACATTTATTCAGTTCAGGAGAGTTTTGTCTGCAGCTGCAGATTTATTTTATTTTATTTATTTATTTATCTATCTATTATTTGTTTGTTTGTTTGCTTCTTTTATTGATTTGTTTGTTATATTTTTTGTTTATTTCATGCTCAGGGAAAAGTTGTTTTACAAAACTTAACACTAGAACAGCATAGGCAGTCATGTTGACAGTTTTCAAATTGATATGTGCAATAACTTTAATAAATTAGAAAATACAACGCTGGTGGTACTTGAAGTTTTCTGTAAGTCTGTGTGTCTGTATTATAATTTAAATTGTTTCTTATATAAATGACACATATTTACCACATGGCCATAGTTGGAGATGCATCTTGGTTGCTTAGCAACTATCATTGTCTCTGTCAATAAAACTTCACAAGTGGTCTCAATTTCCCATTTCCAGACATTAAAATACAAATCATTAATTATTTAGATTCAATTCAAAATAAAGTAGGGGAGAACAGGGTCAGTTGTAACACTTGTTGTCTCAGCACCTGTAACTCACTGAATTTTTGTTTCATCTCTCAAATGTTGAAACAAAGAACCCTTACTTATTACAAACAGCAATGCTTCAGCTTTTTGTGGTTTTGTTTTTGTACTTGTTTTCAGTCTTTTCACACAGGCTGTGATTATTTCTGTGATGGTTCTCAGTGGAAATTTGTTATTATTAATGTTAAAATAACATGTTAATAATCTTATAAAATACATTTAACTGTTCCTCACTCTGAGTAACTCTAGATGAATCTAAAATTTGAATCAGATCACTGATGGTTTTTATCCTACAGACAAATTCTGCTGTGAATATATGCAGTATGGCTGCATACTGATAAATATATAAATCAATTTTACTTTATTTCATTTTTTAAAAGTTAAACTAACAGAATCACTGCATTAATCTATCAGTCTGGTATTTATCATGAGAGAGTTTGGATGTCAAAGGTCAAAATGAGCATGTATGGCCATTCTAGTATTACTGAACTGTGGCACTTTAAATGTTAAAGTTTTACATAACTTTGGTCGGGTAAAGACGAAGAGTAAAATAGATGCTTAAGTAAGTTGACTGTATATATTCATGTTCTGGAATAAAGGCTGATCTCAGGTTGACTTTGCAGATTTAGATTTTACACTCAGCACTCGGAGACTGTTGCTGCAGATACTGGATGTTACATCTCCAAAGTACTGAAGAGAATGTTACATCTCCAAAGTTTTCACCTTTTCAAGAAATCACAGTGTTTTGGTTTGATCAACAGATGAGTGAAACGAGGCAACACACACAGGCCTTCACAGTGTTTCAATCCGAGCCTGATGAACCATCATGGTGGCAGTAACTGAGTTTGTCCAGCAGGAGACGCTGCTCTGACAGCGTGTGCATCCTCCACAGGACAGTGACCCGGCCTTCAACTCTACACCTCTGCTTTTAGGCACAGCGACCCGGCCTTCAACCCTGACCTTTGACCCCAGCCAGGTTCAGCCCGGGGTCGGCTCCCACGGACACACCCACCGGTTCAGAGTGGGGTCAGTGGGCAGGTACTGCTGGGAGCCCCCACAATGATTCAGCTGCTTCCCTGATCCACAGCAGCTTCCTCTTCATACACACAATCAAACACAATAACCCTCAAATCACTTAACTCGACATCATCCTGCTTTTATTGGTTCGTGATCAACTTTATAGAAAACATTAGATTAGATTAGATTAGATTAGATTAGATTAGATTAGATTAGATTAGATTAGATAAAATTAGATTTTGTTTTAAATTAAATTTGTCTTGGTTTGTTCATCTATCAGCATTAAAGCTGCACTATCAATATTTTTAGAAAAAGAATTCAGGTTCCCAGGTGGGAACATAAAGGAGCATTTAGCAGCTAAAGAGCAGGATTTTTTTTTCCTCAGGAGTTGGTAGAGACCAAACCAGAGTTAAAAGGAGTGAATATTGGATTAATATTGATCAGGTCTGTCTCACACACACCACTTCAAATTCATTCTTTTCGTTTGCCATACCAACTGTATGGCTAAAAATATATCAGTAGCCATGTTTCCATCCAAATGTCTTGCAAATTTTAACCAAATTTTGAATAAATCAGCAAAATAATTAGCAAACAAATGTTTGGTTAATTGAGATAAACAGTAGGTGGAGCAAAGTCTCCGGTTGGAGAACCATTATTCCACTATAGGAAAAGATAACAACACTTAAAGAACGAAGTAGAAGAAGTACACTCTTAGAAAGAAGGGTTCCAAAAAGGTTCTTCTTGAAGGGCTGAAGTTCTACCCAGAACTTCTAAAGAACCCCTTTTTTAAAAATAGGACCGTTTGTAAGGTTGAGGGTTCCTTTAACAACCCTTTTCAAGACAGGGTTCTTCAAGGATTGTTGAAATCCTTTTCATCCAAGGTTCTTTCTACTATAATTTAAAAGGTGTCTGGGGTTCGAGATGAAAACCCCCCTTGGTGGGTTCTATATAAAACCTTTGGAATACTAAAAGGTTCTTGATAGAACCTCTTGGGTGGGTTCTAAATAAAACCTTTGGAATGAAAAAGGTTCTCAGTAAGTGGGTTCTTGATAAAACCTTTTGAATATGAAGGGTTGTTGGGAGAACCCCCTGGGTGGATATTTGTTAGCACCCAGAATATGGAAAGGTTCTTGATAGAACTCTCAGAGAAGGTTCTGAGTGCTTGTCCTGACAGAGGAACTATTCAAACACTGGGCAGGAACAGTTACACAGGATGTTATGTCACCGTTAACACACCGGCCCCTTCATTTCCTCGGCAGCCATCTTAGATTCGGCGAAACAAACGCTCTGGCAGCCATCTTAGGCGGGGCTCGGTGAGGACATGCCAGCTCCGACCGTGTCCTCCTCACTGATCTCAGTCCTGCTGATTATTGATGAACTCATTCAAAAGTGCTTCTTACAAAGAAATCCATTTGGTCCCATCCAAACACCGTCATCACTTCCTGCCCCGCGGGGTCACAGCGGGGTCAGTCTGGGGTTGAACGCAGGTCGCCGCAGTGTGAGGTCAAAGGTCACCTCGTCGTCTGTTGTACAGGACTGGTTAAACGTCCATTTATATTCATTTATAGTCATTGTTTGCTAATGCTCATATGACAATAATGCTTCTGTTTGATAAAAGGTTTAAGGAACTGAGGCACATTCACGTGAAATATTGAATCCATGCAAACAAAAAAATCTGCTATGCCAGATCAGATTCCTGAAGCTAAAGAAAAACATTTTGCCAAAAAATGGAATAAAATGTGCATTAATTCCACAAAACACTGCTTACACCTTTTCATGTCAGTGAAAAATGACAGTATACCAAAAATCATTTGGTGTTTCTGGCAGATGGAAACTTATTATGATTTAATGTCAAACAGGAAATCAGTGGGCACACTTCCTGCCTGTGAGGGTCACAGCAGGTTCAGGGGGTCAGACAGAGTTCACCTTCATGGTTTCCTCTTCTACTTCCAAGTCAATATGTGGTAGTTGTCTTTTTATACACAGTGCGTGCCGAGAATGTAAACTTATTCAGACTAGTGGAGGACGAGTGGAGGATGGCTAAAAGAGACGTGTGAACACAACACAACTGTATTTATATGGGACTAATCTGAAGAAATACAATACCACTCATATGATCTTTTTCACCAATATACTAAGGATGCTATTTATTTATTTATTTATTTATTTGGTGCAAAAACAAAACAAAACTGAAATCATGACCCAGTTACACAAGACAATCCACACACCTTGTTGTGAGCAGTTTCATGTTGGAACTATTTTCTTTCTATCCAGATTCCACTAGAAAGAAAATAGTTTCAGAAGTATTTTTTGGTGCTTTGAGCATCACAAGCTGAGAGTCTTCTAGTTCCATTATACTGGAGAGAAGACAGACATCTCAACAGCTGATGTCTCCAAAACTCTGCTACTCAAGTTTTCAAGTTTCCTTTGGTGTTAGGGTATGATCACCTTTGAACATGGTAAACATACGTGTTAGACATGAGCATTAGCATTTTCACTGTTAGCTTGGTGATGTTAGCATTTAACTGTACCTTGTACAGCCTCACAGAGCAGCTAGCTTCTTGTTATGTGTCCTGCTCTCCTGTTTATGTAGCCTGCTTCACCTGTAACTGATGAAGCAAACATTAAAACATTGATAACCTGGAAGACTGAGAATAATCATCCAAACACGGTGTGTCTCTGCTTTGAACAGACTTTATTGGTAGTGTCACGCAGGACAGGTGCAAAACAAGCAGCTGATCAGTATCTCTCAGGAGATCATGGAGAGAAGCTCCAGCTGCAGTAGAAGTGCTGCTTTGTGTGTTTTATGTTACTCCACCACTCTGATGGACATATTAACATTTTCAGCTGTGTGAGGACAGCTTCATGTTGTTATCAAGAGAGAAAGCGAGAGGCGAACACACACACGCCCACAGGGCTTATCTTTACGTTTCTTCCATAAATTCCTTATGTTTATTTGAATGTTTGGGAAATGAAGACGTGCAGAAAAGGTTTCAGGGCTGAGATCACAGAGCAGCATACATCAGCCGTGAGAGAGAGAGATGGAAGAGGAGGACAGAGATGTGGAGGGTTCAGCAGCAGGGCAACGACTCTCTTCCTATCCTCCATCACACACACACGCAGACGCGCACGCACACACACCCTGGGGGCACACAGCGCAGCATGCCGCCATGCATTAAGGTGTGTGTGTGTGTGTGTGTGTGTGTGTTTGTGTGCAGATATACCAAATGAGCACCTTCTGGTCGCCCTGGCTCAGAGACACAGAGAGACACAAACAAGAGAAAAGATGAGAGTTCAGAACACAGTCTATCCATTATACATCCAGGTAGATCCAGTATATCACCCATTCCTGAGAACTGGAATAAATCATGTCCTACCAAAAAAAAACTTTAAAAATTATTAGTACCAACACTCTAATTCTAATTTTAGGTGAACATTTATTCTTTAAGGATTTATATATGAAATATATGTCATTTATGAAATGTTTTGGTTTGCTCCACTTTCTAAACTTGCTCTGTGCCAGAAATCAGTCTTGTCCCAAACAAGAATTCACCATTTAAGACCATTTAGAAATGTGTTCAAAGCCTTCAAAATCTCTAACTAACAATACCTACTGATAACAAAGGTGTAAAAATGTGCTCCTATAATCATCTTTGTTTTTTCCCAGATTTCCATCAGCTCTGTCATATTTGTACAAAAACCTGATTTAATCAGGCATATAAAGAGTCAGCTATACTCTAAGGACCCCTGTCTCACTTCCTGGGTTAAAAAGGCAGGAATGCTGCTCAAGCACTGGTAAACTTCTTCGGCAGAGTGCAGTGAGCGTAGACCTGGATGAGAGAGTTCAGGTAGGCAGGAGCTGGGTGGATTTGAGTTGAATACTGATTTCTTGTTGAACTACTTTAGAAAACATGTTCAATAAACTTGAGATATTAAGTTGAACTAACAACTCTTCTGTCACACTGACAAACATTACAAACAAATCTGATCTCCTTTCACATTTTCTCAGTTTGAAGAGTCAGTTTAAACTCATCTGAAAGTGTTGACATACTGCAAGTTTCCATTCCTGTACTTTTGAAAAGGACAACCCTCTGAGCAGTGACTTTTTGGACGGTAAGATAATGTGCCTGGAACTTAATTTAGACCCTGGTTCCTGTGGTGGAAACAGATTGAGTTCCTAGTCCCTGGGGAAGTTTCCTGCAGTGGAAAAGTGGCTTTGGGAACACCCGTGTTTACCCTAACATTTCATGTCAAAAGGGAAGCTGTGAAAAAGGATGTCAGATGTTCCTACCAATATCCAGCAACTGCTGAATTTTCTGTAGCAAAGAGTTTGATCAAAAAAAGTTGTACATCAGTGTGTAGTTCATGTTAGGTGGTGACATTCAGCTTTGTCACAAAACACTAAGTTTTGTGAAAAGTCCCCACATTCGCCAAATATTTAATTTTATGAATTAAGCAACTAGCAACAAAGCTAGCAAGTTATTCAGACCATCAGGGGGAAAGTGAAGAACACACACAATATCCACACCAACAGTGACATGAAATATCCACCTTTGTACTACAGCACCTATTACATAGAATTATCTACAATCTGACTCATCTATCTTCTTGGCATTGAAACTGTAGCAAAAATAACTGCAGTTTCCTGATTTTCTGTTTTCTCTTTTGTATAAAAACATTGAAACAAAAGGAAAAGGAGAATAGAATGCAAAATTTAAAAAAAGATGCAGAATCAAGAGACGTAAGGGGAAAAGATGGAAGTAGGATGGAGCAATGAAATGAGCAGAGGAAAGCAGGAGAAAACAATAATCTGATTAGAAGAAAGGTAGAAAAGAGGAAACAAACGGTCAAACATGTTTACACTGTGAATTCAGACCTTAGTTTGTAGACAATTCATTAAATTTAACTGAGGAACACACACACACACACACACACACACACACACACACACATTTGCATGCCATAAAAGTTCAGACATGCGCAGTGTGAACTTCCACACATGGACACACACAAACACGCAGTTACCCTCTCCCCAAGGCTAAACACATGATGTCACATGTGTTGTCATGGTAACTTGTGATAGACTGACATGCTCCCTGGGTCTGTGTTGCTCTCACTTTCTCCAGCCAATGAGTGTCTTCATTAGGTTGGAAATTGGGGAGAAAAAATGACAATAACTACCTCTGTGTGTGTGTGTGTGTGTGTGTGTGTGTGTGTGTGTGTGTGTGTGTGCGCGTGCATTATGTATCTCTTCTTCTACCTGTCTGTCCTCTTCCCTCCTCTCTCTGTCTCTCCATCCATTGTCAGGTCATTGTGAGGTCGGGAGGAAAAATGAGGCGCTGCTCTGCTACTGATGAAAATCTCTCTCTCTCTCTCTCTCTCTCTCTCTCTCTCATCCCTCCATCCCTCTCTCTCACCTCCCATATATCTCCCATGTTTCCCTCTGATGTCTTCGTCCTGTCTCTCATGCTTGTAGCTCTCCTCTATATGATGTTTTTGTTCCACTCAAAGCTGCTTCAAATATTGATGCATTGCATATTTTCAAGTGAGGGTTGAAAATGAAAAAATATCTGCACTCAAGGTTTTTAATTGGTTTTATGTGTGTGTGTGTGTGTGTGTGTGTAGGTGTGTGTGTGTGTGTGTAGGTGTGTGTGTGTGTGTGTGTGTGTGTGTGTGTAATTCAGAGGTGGCAAAAGTCCAGATATTCTTAACTCAAGTAGAAATACAGACATTTATTTACAGACTGAGACACTCAACAAAGAAATTAGCCCAAAAAATCAACCCAACCCAAAGCATCTGTATTTGTTCACCTGGGACTCAACAATCAGCCATCTTTCTCCTGAATCGCTCACCCCACCTGTAATCTCTGCTCCTCTCTTCTCAGTGCATAATAGAACCAGTCCAGTCAGCTTCTGTTCTCAACCTCAAATAGCTTTGAAACATTTTGAGCTGAATGACCTGAATAATGAGGTTAATGGTCAAAAACAGCATGAACACACACGCACACACACACACACACACACACACACACACGCACACACACACACACACTGACTGAAGGTAAATGTTCCTACATGAAGGCAGAAGTCACTGCTGGATAATCCATCATGAGTGTGTTAACCAGACTCAGCATGTACCTGTTGGTCACACAGCATCATGAGTGTGCTCGCTGGGTGGTGCATTGAATTAGTGATAGATTAATTAATGTGGATGCAACAATTTTCTGACCTATGCTGGGTTAAAATAATATTAACCATAACCACTGCCATTTGTATGCGTCCAGTGCTCAGACTTTTCTGTGTTTAATTACACATGGTCGAGTGTAAGAAGCATTCATTGTACTTATTTGTGCGCACACACAGGGCCGTTTCTAGCTTTTAAGGGGCCTTGTGCGAAATGATTTTTGGGGGGCCCTATTTTTTGAAACTTAAGTGGGGGGATTTCAAACCCTCTAAAGTGGTCCATGGGCCTGAATTTAACATTTAATACGTTGCATCTGGAGAAAGGAAGCTAGATTCATTAAAAACACCACTTTTTTCTCAAATGCAAATCACAATTCTAAAGTTGACCCCAGAACTTTAAACATATGTAAAAAGTTGTAATATATGGGAATCACTTGGGCTCCACTACAATGTGAAAACTTACTGCAGGTTTACAGAATCTGCATTATAATATCCACTGCAGTTTCCTTAAAATTATTATTTTAAATGTTAGGAACAAATTTTAAATAAATTATATTAAACTAATTATTTAAAAATGTGAAAACTTCCCCGCTGATCTCTGAACAGTGACAGTCTTACTTTGAATGGCAGTGGAGATATTCAACAGTGGATCTGTTACTGAACACACACTGTTTGGGGGGCCCCTGGTGGTTTTCGGGGCCGTATGCAGCCACAGTCCACATATGGCAAGAAACGACCCTGTGCACACATACTGGCAAAAATAGATATGATATGTTGATAAATCCACAGACTCTGAAGTATTATTACACACAGCCGCGAGCTGTGTTTACCTGCAGTAAATCAGCTGGAAACAGCTGCAGGCTGCTACAGACGGAACAGTTATAACTCCATATTCAGCTTTTTTATTAGCAAGATGTCTGGTTACTAAGGCTTTTTTCCAACTTTCTTTTAAAACACATCACAGTGCAAACACTGCTGCATAGCATTGATTACCAAACTATGTGACTATTTGCAAAGTGAGATACATTAGAGTTATTGCTAAATTTACATTGGTCGAGTGAAATCATCACCAAATCAGTTATTTACTCATGTTGTGACGCTCAGAACAGTCTCCTTTCCTGAGGTAAAGCTTTCTGAGCTGTTGTTGCCAGTGATGTGACTGTCTGATTGAGTGTTTGTTGATCACAACACCTGCTGATCTATATTCACCTTCACACAGTCCTTTGCACTTTGTGCTGCTGCACATACAGAGGGTGCAGCAGCAAATTTCACCTATGGTGTAAAATATTAAACTGAGGATGCAATGCATGCTTTTGCAACCCACCCAGTTTTCCCTGAAGAACCAACCCATACAACCCATACTGATGTCATCATTCATTTTATTGCATTGTTGCACTGTGAATGGTAAATGGACTGTATTTATATAGCGCTTTTCTAGTCTTGTAGACCACTCAAA